>LYUA01000094.1:992552-1006120 GCA_002093875.1 Calopteryx splendens
TCGTTATGTGAAGTTCTCCGTTTCTGTCCACCGTAATCCCAGTTCAAACTATCAAAATAGTTCACGTCCTGCATTAAGTTCTCTCTGCAACAACACTTCTCCATACCCATATCTTCAAAGCCTCTAATCTATGCTCATCCTTATGCCTCAAAGACCAGATTTTGGATTTATACAGCACTATACTCCATATTAAAATCTTAACTAATCTTTGCTTTAAGTCTTACTTGAACCTGCCAGCAATACCTTTCTAGCAAATGTTTCTTTTGCCTCTGCAATAGGGCTATTAACTCTGATTCTGAATTTATTCTTGAATTCAGTAAATAGAACCAAAAAATTAATTTTTGTGGAAACATTTTCTTCCACGGCCATCGGTTAACACATAAAACAAAAATAAAATTACCCAAAAGTTGCCTCCCACCCCGTTACAGTTATTACAAAGTCAAATTTGTCCCAGCTAGTACTACAGCAAAGAAAGACCATAAACACCATGATGATTGGATGGAAGTTACTTGTGATGAAATGGATCTACCCCTTCAGTGAAAGAATTATGTGCTTCCAATGTTTCAGTGAAATAATTATGTACTTCAATATTTGGCTGCCTGTAAATTGGAAATTAGTCCAAATGGAAAAATTTTGAGCTTTTTTTAACTCTATCAGAAATGGCATCAAAAATGTTATGAATTAGCCTATTCTCCCCATAATATCCCCAAATGGTGTGTTCACTTTCCTTCAAAATACCACTAAAATATGTTAACTGTTCCACCAGCTTCAGTTGATAACCTTCTACTTGAATGTTTAACTTAGCTTTCCTATTTCTTGAGAATCTCATAACTTCGGTTTTTTTGTCATTAATATTCATCCAATACACATTTTTCAGTTGAGTCTTGTACAACACTCAACAGTAATTGCAATCCCTTGGCTGTAGATCTAACTATTGCTTGATCATCTGCAAGCCCAACTGCCTTAATTATATCCCTCCCCATATTTATTCCCAGCTCAAGTCCTCCATATACCAGCCTTAGTATATCCTTGGTATCATGACCATGTAGTCCTGACCACTTCAGCCTTAAGACATAATACCACCCATAAATCTACCCCTGGGCACATATCCAGCCGTGATATATTGATCAATGTTAGGTCTGTGTGTAAGATAATAGCATTCACATAATTGCAGTATCAATAAAGTCGTGATCATTCAAATTAACAATTAAGAAGGCATGTAGTTGATACAACAGATAATATTCATTAAGGGGTGGTTCAATTTTATGTCCAAAGTAGAACTGTAGGCAGAAAAGTTAATAAAGGAATGTGATTACACTTATAGTAATATCTTGTAACATCTCGTGCCGATAGTTTCCCAAATTAACTAGTGAACCCGGCAATGGATGCCACCCTCAAACTGCTACAAGTTCAAACAAATTGGTGAGTACCAAAACATTTGCAAGACAAGAGCAAATATTAACTATTACAAGTATTTATTTAGAAACACGAGTCCAGTTACAATTAGAAATAAAGGTTTCAATAACAGCTAAGAAAAAACTTCCAGCTTATAGTCATGCGTGATGAGTTCAGGGCAAAATCAAGCAGGAGAAGAAACTCTGTCTAGCAACAGCAGCTCTCCACACCTTCTCTCCACAGCTTTCCACCCCAAAAAAGAGGCCCCCATACCCCTGGGTCTGACTCACGTACCCCTGCAGGAATTTTTAGGTCACGTGAGGAAAGTAGTGGGAGGGGAGTACTCTCTTTATACATAAGAGACTGACTGTTGACTTCACATTTTCAAATCGCCGAAAACTATTGGAGAATTATGACCTATATGAGGTGCACACTCGGCGCAATGTCGGATTCTGCCTTTTTATCGGGAGTCACTGGCTGTTGTCCTTTTTTTCCTTCCTATGCTTTCCTTCCCATGCGATATGCACCCAGTGCTGCGATTTACAGAACCATTATGTCAAGGGGTTGAATTGTCAAAGGGGGCTAAAATGGCTGGGTGAATTTGTTGGAGCTGGAACATTTCAAGCTGCATTATTGTGGAATCCATTTTCTCAGCATAGAAAGCACTGGCAAAAATGGGCAATTATGTTTTACTGCCCTGCCATTTACTATCCAGCTTGATTCTATCTTTAAAACTTCAAGCTTGATTCTATCTTTAAAACTTCAATTAGACTTGTGATGACACCATGACGAGTTGATGAAACTATTCCTAAAACTATATCTAACCATGATGTGATAATGATGTCCCTACTCACTGGTTTCTCCATGCGTAACGGTGATGGTGTTTGAACCAGGCATAAGTTATTATCTCTTATAACTCTTTCACAAGTAAAACTTGGCACATAATTTAATAGATAATTGAGGAACCTCAATGTTATCAACTATATTTTTAGAACTAATGGCAATTATCAGACTCTAAGATAAAAATAAAGGAAGACAACAGTTTCAGCTACATTTGACAACTACCTATACATAAAATAATGTATGTGTTTATTGTGATTCCAATTCTTAGGTAAGAAGTAGGTAATTTCAGATAAGAGAAATAAATGTTTTTAGGTACGTTCCTTTGTACTACCTAATGCCCATAATTAACATATTTAATGTCTGCCAAAAAAGCCATTGGTTAGAAAGGAAAGAAAATTTGGTATTTGTCAGAAAAGATCCAATCATCCAAATCAAAGTATAATATAAATATGTATATAGGAGGTACAGGAAAGATGAAGAGATTATCATTGTCAGAATTAAATGTTCCGCAAATATAGTTGTAACATTAGGATTAAATTAAGAGACCAATTATAATCTACAGCAACAAATACTATTTTTTGTGGAGTCTACATAACATTCCATATCAAGTAGTAATTTTGATCATCTGCATCCCAAGGAAGTTATACAATTCCATATTAATGAAGTACCTACTAAAACATAAGCAAAAAAGCAACACAAAGCATTACTAAAACATTTAACATGTTTTTGTTATGGATAAAGTGAAAGACATGTAGTAAACTTACATATTGGAGAAACATGTGAAGCTCGGGGTGAGAATTTGGGTTATTTGTGACTTCAAACAGAGGATGAAATATGTTGTTCAATATTTCTTGAAAGTTATTTATTAGTTTATTGGATTTGAAAATATCACTGAAACAAAATAACAAAAAGTGTTTAAGTTTCACAATAAGCTATAGTATAACAGTACCTATAACATCAAACTGTGTTAAAAGCAACCTTGAACTTTACAGACAATTGCAAAACAAAGAATAGAGTCAAATTAAATTTCATAAATTATGGTTCATATTGAAAATATCATATTTAAGATCTGAAAATTTATTTGAAACTATTTAACTCACTGCATTGGTAAATTCTGAGTGAAATAAATATAATGATTTGTGTGAATTGTTTAATGATAGCTCATCACTTAAAAAGCAAATAAAAATTACACTGCTATCCTGTTTTTAAATACATATATGCTAAAAAGTCTTAGAGATTAGTACAGTGGAATCCCAATTTATTTTTTGCTTAGAAAGTTTTAGGAAAATTTTAAGAAGAGAGATAAAAGAGTGCAATTTACTCTACCATGGCATAAGATCTATTTATCAAAGAGTAATTGCTCAAAGACAGAATCAAAAATTAATAGAAACCTAAAAAAAATGCATCTCTAATTTTTGAAGATACTGCCAGAAGCATGGAAAGCTGTTGTTTAACTTACCCCCATGTTAAAGTAAACCAATATGAACACATAGATCTATTTTTTTAGTCTAATTCTGTGCTTCTCATAAATTAATTGCATATCTTGTTCCATACTGAAATTTACAATTGCAGGTACATATCCTGTTCCACATTAAAATTTTAAATGCCTCTTTGAAATATATCCTGATTGTTGGAATTTTGTAGTTTAAACATTAGTGAAACACTCAATTATAAGACCCATACGAAGTTCCTTTGTTGTAAAACCACCACACAGACACCTGCAGCTACATTCTCAAGAGGATGACACCATTTAAAATACTAAATTTGTCTTTTGGCTATTAACTGCCATCCTTCGCCAACATATATGCATTCCTAAAATATCTACGAGTATGACTACACTTGTGCAAGGGGAAACTTTCAGCATACAAATGAAAAGTTTAAAACATGAGCTGTTAGAGTATTAAATAGTAAATCTTGGAAAAGGATTAACTATAGCATGCCATACAAAACTTAATGAATTTTACTTTTTCCATGTATGCATAAATATTTACTGTATGAAATGGATCGTTTATTGCATATGATTCTGATTCACTTTCCTCAGAAACAATCTCTACAAACATGACACTAGTTATAAAAATAATTGTTGTGTCCAATACGGGCTAAGGATTACTTTCCAGTGCTTCAGTGGTGATGCAATGTGATGAACTTAATATTTACAATGTATTAAGATGGAAGAACAGTAAATGCCATGAATATACACGCATATAAAATAGCCGTTGAAGCACTACTGAAAGTTAGAGTGCTAAGTTCTGCCACTGGTGGTAGTGTTTGGTAGCAATATTAGTCAACACATGAGTACTTTAGTGATGGATGTTTAGCAAATGATCAGTATTATCAAGTATTTTGGAAGGAGTAAAGGATCACCTTCTGATGGTCTTCCAAAATTAAATTCTTTCACCAATAATTATCATCGCAGAGGAAAAAATATGGATATTTTTCCCGCCTACATATGCTTGACATTTGACAGCAAATACTAAAAACAAGTGTGTGACCCAAAATACCAAATAGATACATGGGATAGAGATAGGAGTGAGAGATTCCTATTCTTTTATTTGTGTGAGACAAGTATTTATTCTCATGTGTGATGAGATGGGTTTCTTGGGATGGAAGACAGTGTCTCTGCTAAAATTTCACGGGTGTTTCTTGATATCAAATACTTCACAAACTTTCATCCTTCTGTGTGAACTAAACTCAGAAACAATTACCTATGCTTCATATTTTCTATATGAATGTAGTAAGTCTCTGCAATTGGTCATTATTGCTACCTCCTGCACTTTTAGAATCTGTGATGAGATGAAAAATCACATCCTAATTTTCAGCCATGTTGGAAGTTGCTATGAGTTCATTACAATTTAGACACAAGTGGAAATGTGAGTGTAAAACAGATCTACTCATGAAATTGAAAATGTCTCAGCCAGGCTATCAAATTCCTGAAATAAACAGCCAAATGATGAGTACACCTGGAATGGACACAGTTAATGTGAAGCAGACAACCTATGTAAAAATCATAAACTTCTCCACATGCTTCTGACATTTTTTAAATTAGTGTAGTGCTTCTTAATGTAGTATTAAAGATAGTGCACACTTTGTTACTTGAGTTAGAACTTCTCCTTGGTGTATGTTGGATTTTTCAACATTATTCTTTTAAAGTAAAAGACATTTCCAGTTAACAGAGTAATCTAACACACCATACCATTATATTAACCCATAAGAAATCAATTCATAAAAAAATTTTAATTCATTGAAAAAAATAGGTTTTTTTTATGACCAGTGTATAAAGAATTTCATTCATTTTGTTTTTAATTAGACATATGTGTAGCTTGAGGCATTATTTTGATCAAGGAATTTTTCTATATAGGCCCTGTAAAAATATTTATGTCACACAGAATATTATAATTGATATTCTGGAAAATACTGTACCAATGTAAATTTTTCCCAACATTCACTAGACACCCTAATAACTGAAATGGTGATTAAAAATGCAAATACTAAATGTTGGTCCCCTAGGCATCCAACTATTATTGATGGTAACATATCAGCTTCTTGTAAGTTGATGAACTGAGCATCTGATCACTTTGGCCTTATGATAGAGATGGTGATGATATCATCATGCATTTTACATTTCCTTAAAAGGAGAAATAATCAGTTGCCATACCCATCATCTCTCAAACAAATACTAAATGGGGTTTCCACTGTATGCCCTGGATAAAAATTGTGTTTAAAAAATTTTACCAAAAAATTTAAAATTAACAACAGTTATAAAAATACATTTTGGTTCAATTCACATATCCAGAAGGTTAAAAATTTACCCATTCTGAAGATATGGTGAAGAAGAGAATGTATATTTTGTGTAATTTTCCATGAGAGGGAAAAATATCAAAAGCACATATACTTTAAGTAGGCCTATAATAAATTATAAAATACCCTTTGAAAGTAAAATTGCTAACTTACTATAGACGAGGAATTTGAATTAGCCACCGCACATTGTCAGAATATACATTGTGTGTAATAGCCCAGTGAGCCAGTTTATCCCATTCATCAGGACTCTTTCCATAAATAGAGAGACGTAACTCAGCATTCTGATACTTGCTTTCTTCCAAATCAAATGTAACTTCCTGAAAATTCAAATGTTGAGATGGAAAAAGAAATGCATTAGAAATTGTCAAATACAATGAAATTGATTCAGTTCGCATATTTAAAATTATACACAAGTTTATTCTTGGTTTAAATGATAACCTTTCTCATTGACTTCATAAACAAAAGAAATCAGACAGTGGATCACGTCTATGACACTTCTCAAAATTAAATTTATGCCCTATAAATTCTTTTCTACTCCATTGATGCCAATAATGCTTCCTGGTGTACCAAAAAGTGTGAGAAGTATCACAATATATATATTTAAATGGGTTCATGTGGTCACCATGAAAAAAATTACAACATAAAATGGCAATAAAATATTTTAAAATAGAATTATTACCAATTCACCTCTACATTTGATCATAATGCATTCAGTGTAGTTGCAATGTTAGTATGTATTAGTTATTGGGGGAGGTGACCGACAGATAGGTGGGTAATATGGTTGAGGAATAATTCCCAGGGAATCAAAGAAGGGTGGAGAGAAACCCCTTGTCAGCATTAGCCTATTCTTACTGAAAGGTGCCAAGTGGTTTGCAATTTAACGACCCATCCAATGAACGGAACAATACTTGTGCTCTCTTCATTTCACCCAAGTAGGGATCAGGTTACCACTGATCCAACTTGCCACCACTGGGATTCAAACCCAGGCCATCTGGGAGAGAAGCATTACACTAGCCACCTCACCAACCTGATCCCTGTCACAATATTTATTAAACTCAACTTATTATACTCAAAACCTTAATTTTAGCTCAATCAAATAATAATGTTTTAACTTATAAGAAAAGTGGAATCACTAGTGAATAGGTAGCTATCACTAATATATTAGAAATTTCTTTCTAAAGATATCTAATGACAATCAGCTTGCAGAGTACCTAAGGTACCCTGAAAATGCAAGTAGCTTTAAACAAATGCTAAATCCGGATAAGTCAAGAAATTTTTATCAAACCATAAAGCATGTAAAATTGTTTCAGGAAACAGCTAAATTTACCACATCAGGAAAAATTTACTACCATGAAGGTGTGGTATTATTTCACTTGAATTAACATTTTTTTGGGTTTTCTAGTTGGTATAAGTTATCCTTGAGCATAGGCAATTATCATTACTTGAATGTATGAATCAAACTCCAGCGTAAAATTCCAGTGATTACTATGTAGATATATAAAGTTAAATATTGCACAAAATTATTGATCTTTAAATAAAACATGGATTTATTTTCCACCAGAGAGGAGACATAAATTATTACACATCAAGAGCAGTAACATCGTTGAAGTAATAAGTTATATCTCATTACCACTACATATACATATGGTAGATATGATATTATACATAATATACAAGGGGTTTTAAAGTTCCACACCTCTTTAACTCTTAAAGACCTATATTAGACAATAATGCAAAATAAATAATATATATAAAGAAGATAATGTGATATATTTATGTAAACTTACTTTAATGATTCTGGCAAAGTATTTTCCCCCTAAATAGTTATCTGTTTTCAAAAACACCTCTCTCAGTCTACTTTCTCCAATTGGATTGTACTTTGCATTAAATTTATCAAATCGGTGAAAAGTATTTCGGTCCTGAAAAAAATATTTCAAAATTAATAGGTACTAATTTTAAGAGATGATAAGTGCAAAGCACCACAACTGGGGGGGGGAGGTGCCTTGCTGGGGAGCATGCCAAAATGGCAAAATAGTTTTTGAATACAGAATGTTTGTTGGCACTTATGATAATTCCCACAAAAAAACAAAAGGCACAATTTGTACGGGAGTTAGAGGGGGGGCACCATCATGAGAGCTACCGGTGCCATTGGTAGGAGGGAGAAGGGTGCCATTGGTAGGATTTCCAAGTTATCTAAACAAAATGTATGATGCAATGTTCTTAAACGTATGATATTATAGGAAAATGTATGATATTGGAAATAATAGGTCGAGGGGAAAAAACATACAAAGCACATGGAGTGCATACATTTTATGACCAAAGGACCCTGAGTTGCAATTTGATGATAAGTATGAACACCTTGATAAACCTAAGGTTTACTTGTGAAACTACACAAGTCTCAGAGAAGGCAACTCAACCAACTTTGTAAAATGTTCCAAGTCACATGCACCAATTGCACAATACCTTGTACTAATTGCATATGCAATTAGTACAAGATATACCATACCTTCACCTACCAAATTTGACTGACAACTGAGATTGGCCATGCGAAACCTAGGATTGCTATTCCTCAAATCAACAAATGGGTTTTATGGAAATTCTTTGAAGGGAAACACCTTTTAAAATATTTTGCGACACCAGGCATGAAATGGGTTATTGAAGCATGCCAAATGGGTTTTAAGGAAATTCTTTCAAGGGAAACACCTTTTAAAATATTTTGCACTCAAGTTTGTAATAAAATGATGAATGCAAGTATAATAGAATTAGAATAGTATAAATTAAATCCTTACAGCATGAACATCCAACATGTCAACTGTCAAATCGTATGGTCCTAGATTCATTGACTGAAACACTTCCCTAAGAGTCATTTTCTCTCCCTTGGCAACAGTCACAACTTCATCAGAATGGTTTTTAATAGTTTTCTTTATAAAACGAAGTAGGTGTTTTTGGTTCATACATGAGGCAGCGTGAATGTGAGTGTCTACCTGCAAGAAATCATAGAAAATCACACAGCATTGTAATAAAATAACCATATAAAGGGATTGAAAATCACAAAAGACAAATAAAAGCACAAGGACATAATTACTTTTCTAATATTATAAAAATCCCTGTGAGGAACAGCTTTTTGCGATGCAAGCTCTCTCAGTTCATTCAAGAGCACATGCAACTGGAACTTGGAGGATAAATAACTTAGGCGCCGGTAACAAAAAGATTTTCTGAAAAATAAGAGCAATAGTCAGTAGTCACCAGAGAAATTCAAAAAGTTGAACATTAAATACCATGCAATGCACAATTTATAAATGCACTTGCAAAATATTTCAATTACTCCATTTTCCCCTTATTAAATACCTATGTAGTGGATCTAGGGAAAACTCCTTCATAGCCAAAGTTATAAGAAACTACTGTCCACATATTTTTGTGGGTTCTTTCTAACAGTAAATTACACAAAATTGTTTTGCAACTCCTAACCAAGTGAGCTACTGCTTTCAATTTTTGTCTCATTCTGAAATTAGTTCATATTTTTGTGGAGTACCTAGAGCAGAGATGGCCAATTCAGTGCTCTTGAGAGAGGTGAATATGTAGGTACTCCTATGTACTCTTATTAGTTCACAATGACTGAAAAGTCAAGACAAGCATTGTGTCAAGTGGGGAAGAGAAGGGAGTAAGTGCATTTCAAATACTTTATTCCATTTTTCACATCTGAATTATTGAAGCTTATACTGGCTTTAACCATACTAAAACGGTCACCATGGAAATTTGAAAGTCTCTCCTATATCCCACACCCTCCAATATTCTCTCCAGCCATTAAAGGTAATTTCCAACCTGACTTATGAGCATTTCCTACCAAACCCATTCCACTTATGGCCAGATGAGCAGACCTGTCCATGAGCATCACCCTTTTCACTCAATTTGTTCTCTTCTAAAATATATTGGATTTTATTTTAACCAATAATTCTTATTACCTTTCATCCTAATTTTTATCCCTAACCTGACAATAGCATTTTTCTCTTCAATTGGGGTATCAGAAAACTAGGTTCATTATTGTCTAATTTAAATACACTCCAAAAATTACTAAACTTCCTGTGAAAATAGGGATCAAAAATATTAACTTTTTAAATGCATCCATTGGCATATTTTTCAGTCTATCATAAGGATATTTTTAATACGTAATTATTAATTGGCAATAATAGGCATATTATACACCTACTAATTAACTTGTGAATTACAGATATTATTAAAATATATGAGAGCAAGAATATATTGAAATGGAATTTAATAATAGTACTTACAATGGACCATCAGCTATCATTAGACAAAGGTAATTCATGTCAGCAACAAATGTTGCTAAATTTGGGTAAGGGTAATCATTGGGCTTCCCAGCAGCTAAAGCAGCTTCATCCTTGTATACATTAAAAACACCACCAACAGATTTAACGATGTATCCCTTTGCTTCTGGAATTTCACACTCCCAAGGATTTTCCGCTGCAGCAGGAGGGTTGATTGGATGGTCTGAAAAATGAGAAAGTTTACAGGATGCTGAAAGCTACTAAGGATTGAAAATGACCATTAATGTGCCATTGGACAATATGTCATTAAATTCCTTAGATTTATAAAAAATCTCCAGAAAATCTATAATTTATTTTCAGTTTCATATTAATTTTAACTCTTTCCCATAGTTATTCCTTTGCAATTATAAATTTTTCTGGACAAAATTTTGTGCTCATTGCCAACACTCAATGCTTTTGAAGTTCTTATATAGAGTTTCACAGTTCTCCAATATTTTATATGATATTTTTTTTTGCTTCCTGCAATATATTTAACACCTTTACCACCTTTATTAATACTCAAACACAATGGAGCTAAGAGTAGAATGTAAGATTTCCCAAGTGAGTAAACCATAAAAGACAAACAAACTTGATTTTTCCACAAATTTGGAAACACGGGTGGGTGAACATGTTTCTATTCTCCCAAGACTCTCTCACTGTTTTTTTAAACACCCTCCCATGTGAATAACTCCTCCTTTTTCTTACTAAACATCAATCTTTCCCAGACCATTTTTTTGGCTATTTTTTACACACTGAAACATCATGACATAATCTGATTTTACGATCACTGCTTTGAATGTACTAGCATGGACCAAACAATCCAAATTTAATGCTATCAACTTTAATAAAGGCTTTGTTTTAAACAAAATTACATAAGCAAAATGTTATATCATTTTTTCTCACTTGTAAGCATGAAACAAGTTAAGAAAATTAAATGAACCACAGTAACTGCTGCAATGATCTACATTGCAGTCATATTTGTGCAAATCATTACATTCACTCCTAGAAAAAATCTGCTCAGAGTAAGAATCAGAATCAAATTTAGTAATGCTACCCCCATGAATGGGATAATGCTACAACACATTTCCTCATTAAGAACAAAATGTACAACAATTACTTTTTCATGCACTACAACATTTTTCAAAAAATATATTTTTGAAAGTAAAGTGCAGTTAATATTCAATTGACAATGAAGTGAAGTTCATGTTTCATAGTGCTTCATCTCCATAAAATATATACCTAATATAGAAATGAATTTTGAAATATTTACTAAATTCAATATATTGAGTAAAAGTATTAAATCAAGAGGATGGATTGTAGTCTCATGAACCTTCTATGACCAAGCTGAGTCATTGGAGCAGAAATAACTAAGGTGCTCTGGATGTGAGAGAGGTACCTTGCAGGACAGCCTTCATATTCAAGACATTTTGAAATCATTAATTAAAAATGATGAGCTCCAAAGCAATGAGCAATTTCAACTTCCACCAAAGCAATGGACTTTCCAACAATATTTTCCTCTCCCTTAAAATGATCCTACATTCCCAGTCATTAAAAAAAGAGCTAAGAACAATTAAAAATGCAACACAGTGACTTGTTTCAATCCATACCAAACTGAAACTTTAATTTTTTCATACAAACAAGATGGTGCTCATAAGCAATCAAGTTATTTGTGCCAGAAACTGATGCAGCTCATGAAAATTATTGCATAATTCATATCCCATTACTTTGTAAGCATAATTCATGCACATGCTCTGAAAGCCAAAATGGAGTAGTTCATTGAAAATTATGGAATGAAATAAAATAATGATGATCTCAGCATTAGTTCATGTGAAATATTTACACATTCAGGCAATAGAGATCAGAGGCATCATTATTAATCAATGCATCACACCAATAAAAAGTATTATTATACAGGAAGAGGGAACGTTTTGCAAAAATGAAAAAGGGTTACCATATGAAAAAACCTAAAATTAACAATAATCATATCTTATGTTAAATTAATGCCAATTGTTAAAGAGACAATTCCTCTTACAAAAGTAAATTATTTAGAATATGAGTGCTCAAACATCATAACTTTCAAAACATAATTTTAATAATTGAACATTGGCATATATACCTAACTTTGTTTTCATGAATCATTCAACTTTGAGTAATCTCATTTTTAGTGAATGACTTCCATGCCTTAGGTACCATTGGCATATCAATGAACTATTTTATTATCATTGGCATATCAATGAACTATTTTGACTAATTCTGTGGACATCAAAATGACTTCTGAAAGAGTATTTCAATAGTCTCATTGACCCACATAAATTTTAGGCCATAAAATACCATGCAAATATCTTGACAATAATCTGATGTTATGTCAACACAGCTGACTATTCTCACAATCAATTAGCATATCAAAAATTGATATCAATTAATGGGGCCAAGAAAAGTACATAGGTGAACATATGCCATTAAATAAGCCACAATATTAGAGACATACTTCCACATCACACAATTCACATTATCATGAATAAGTTGTTTAAGATAAAAGTGGCCATTGCTCATACCTTCTTTCTTTCCACCTTCCAAAATAAAGCCCAATTCTAAACTGGTCATACTCTCAGTATCCTTTACAGTTGTACCATCAGGATGATTCTTGATTTCTTCTGTTTTGAGGTAATTTGTTCACATGCAACATACACAACATTTTTGACAACTCAGAGCAAATGCATTATAGAGGTGCATCATGTTTTCCATAAGTGCTTTCAAAAAATTTTGAGAGTAAATTACTATATCACTTAAGTTACTGAAAAGAATAATCAAAATAAGACATAACTGCTTGTTTAAGTTTGTAACCAAGTAAGCTCAAGTAAGGGAACCACTAATTATTTTACTGGCTGTTTCTTCCCCTCCCCACTCCCCATTGCAAGTGCATCACATGTACTTTAACTAACCATAACTGCTTTCAGAAACATAAAATATTTTAAATGATACAGCAGTAAGGAACCTATGAACCATGGCCCAGATTCAGCCTGGCAAGTGGTGGAAAATACCTATATCATTTCTAAATAATTATTCATGTTTTTATAAAAAGGGGCCAGAGTGCTGAACTGCTGACCAGATGGCCCGGGTTCGATTCCCAGTGATGACCAATTCTGGGCACCCTTAGCTTTACCCAAGCTGTGTGGCATTTTTCGGGTACCAGGTCATCCTGGGAAA
>LYUA01000094.1:1039524-1055371 GCA_002093875.1 Calopteryx splendens
AAAATATTATCTCCTTTTACATTTCGTAGAAATTAAATTACTGGTTTTTGGATTAGGATTCAGATTTCGAGGAGAGCGATAAAGGTATGGATACATAAATTCATGCGATTTTACGATAACTTTTTAGATAAAGGGGTAATAGATTTTATCCCCGTGAAACGTTGAGGTTCTCTTTATGTACAACGCACGTATTTACTAACCCCTTCATAGAGATTTTTTGGAATTAGCTGTCCAAATACTCCAGCATATAAGAAAGTTCTCCGACTTTTTCTAATTTTCGAGACTTACTTGGAGAGCACAGAGGAAATAAACTCCTACTCAAAAAACAAATCCCAGCACTTCTACATACCCGATAACGACACCGAGACTAAACACCGATTGCAATAAAATGTAGTAGGTAAGTAAAGTAATTGATGACAAACGATTTCAATCGTTTAAATTTGTGATCAACTTCTGCTAATGTATGCATTTTTTTATTATTTTATAAGATGGATTGATTCAAAGATGATTGATTGATGGATTGATTGGTCAGGTTACCCTTCACCATCGATGATTAAGAAGACGATTTTACTAACATTATTTGATAAAAACAGACATTGTAATTTAGCAATTATTGCGAGTTGGATGGGAGAAAGGCTGTGGATTCTATGGCCACGGTCGCGTTAAACTAGAGGTGTGCTCCTGAACATCACAATTTCAGTGAAACCGCTTTTCTTCATAAACAGCTCATTCACGCTCGCTTCACGGTGGCTGGATGAAGGTCAATGGTGATGGAAATGGCATGCGGCATGGAGCATGCGAAAGTGCAATATTTATTCACCCTCGCCACAGCATCAAGTGACAGCGCGGACGCAGATAGTGAATTTTTGCGGTGAATCGTCAAAATTCACCACGTAACAAGAATAATCTCGCGCGTAACTCAGTTATTTCCATAACTCGACAATTACCACCTGGAAACGAGAAGCTACCAGGCCGATTCAAATTTACTTCGTGTAGCGAGGCTGTGAGGTTTAAGGTTGGTTGTGTTTGATGATTCCACACACACTTCAACAAGTGACGCATGCAAATAGTTGTTTGTCGTTTTTCAATTTAGCACTGGTAGCTTTAATTTAACAAGAATAATTTAACATTTATTACTCATTTACCAGAGAAATGAAATGCCAAAATGTTAATATTCACAAAAAATTAATTCCCAAAGTTGTATACCTAATCCAAGCAATCTGTCTCATGTTTTCACTGCGGCGAACTAATAATCTATCTCCACACGTTAACAATGCACTCCATGTCATGTAACCACAATAAGTGTGCCTTCACGGGGAGGAAGGGAGTTGCTAATAAATTATGAAAGCGCACAAAGGCGTTTACACTTATAAAGACATCAAAGCCAGGGGTATCGGAATTCCCCAACTACGGTCCCCGTCCTCGGCTCTCGATCCAAAATAAGCACGAGGAGAGATTAGGGAGGGGCAAGAATTTTCACAGCCACGCTTTTCAGTGCGTCACTTGGCCCAATCGAACGCGATATCCAAATTTAAGCCCGGGGCGGGCCCGTAACACACGATCCCGCGCCCCCTCTCCCCGTCGCCAAACACACGCACGCACGCACGCACACACACCCGAAAATCAATCTTGGATCCTGGCGAGTGTAAAGTGATGAGGCGACCCCGCGCGACTCTCAATCGATACCCTGATTAATATTCAGCGCACGGTTGCAAGGACAGAAGCCGATTTCACGCCGATGACGGCGATGCCCACGAAATCCTTTGACACTAGCTCCCGAACATTGAGCGCGCATGGGATTTAAGAAGAAACAAAACTGCGCGGACTCTAATTGGCGGACTCATTCCAAAATGCACCTGTGGATGAAAATGGACGTCCGATTCCTGGACGAAATTTCCGCCAATCTCCATGGTATTTGCGATTCTTCTGCACCAATAACCATTTTCACATAGTCTATTTCTATGCTCCAGTACGGCATCACCAGGCGAGCATTTATACTTTTACCAAATATATTTTTATTAAATTTTTACGCCAATTTATGACACTTGCACATAAAAATTTAAAACCAAATATACATAAATATACGAATAAATATAAATATCAGTAAAAAAAATGGACTTTCGCCTGAAGCTAATACAGTGTAACCTGGGTCTTAGTTATGAAGTTTGTCATCCGATAGGTATCGGGCAACTTGGTGTTTATTTCTGTCGCATTTCTGACCAAAACTCTGGCCTTTTCATCAAACCAATGACACGAACTGCGAAATTTGACGCCAAGGGACACCTTTTCGCTCGAAACGTATACATTAGTGAGTTCAGTAAGAACGCTGTGGGGCAACATACCTAAGCCAAATTGCCAACTGCGGTGTTTGCTGAATCATTAAAGTTTCGCAAACACACAGGTCACGATTTTCGATTTAAAAACTCCTGAATCGATAAACCCACGGAAATTCTTTCCTCTTGAGCAGGGGAAAACACACATTTGTAAATTCAGATACTAAACCCCAATTGTAGCCCACCTCCAACTTTCCTACAGGCCTCTCCTTGCTCTTCTTTCGAATTTCTTTTCTTTACTTTCCTGCATTTAACACACCTCCGCCGCAAGTCTGGGTATTCTTAACAGCGTTGGCAGCCCAACACTGCGCAGGGAAACGTTCCTACTAGAAACCGAAACTTAAAATCATTTTGATTTTCATTGTCATGAAGCAGTGCATTCAAAAATATAAGGATTCAATTGAAATAATTTTAATTTAATTCAGATTTAATTACAATTAATTTTAATTTAATTAATTCCATTAAAATTAATTTTAATTTTTATTAATTCCATTAAAATTAATTTTAATTAAATCAAGGAAATGTAAACATTTATTCCATTCGGGGGAAAGTTTCTCGCCGAAGTTTTCATTTTATGCTCGCACGATGAACAAAAACGAGCGTATGAAGTTGACAGGACGAGGCCAACCAATACAAAGACGAGACAAAAGAACCACAGCCCAACTTTCAACTAAATAAACCAGGTCGAGGGTGATCTGAAAAAGAAGCCGTTGCTGGTGAGCACGAAAGAGGGGAACTTGGACCCGAAATTTTCAAACACCAAATTGACTACCGTAAAGGAAGGAATATTTTGTCACGTCTACGTAAGCTAAACATGATTTCATGATCGTTTTCATTCCATTCAAAGTTCAGGAAGCTCACTGGGTGGGGACGGGGTGAAAATTTTACGAAGAAAGACGAGATTGTCTTTTGTTTGAGTTATTTTGATTGTCCATGGAGTTCACTCCGGCGGACGGCGCAGACAAAATTTGCTTGGTTATGCAGAGTCCCTCAGACTGAGGACCGAATTTAAATACTATGCACAAGTGAAAGTAAGCTGTGAGTGCACGCATATAAACTGCGTTGAACTTCTTGGTTTCGTTCCAAACAAACGTGCGGCGCACAAACAAACATATACGACGGAAGTACGGGGAATTGTATTCTATTGCACGCAAGGCGGCACTTACAGCAATCCATTATAACAACCGGACAATTTTCAAGGATACTTAGTGGGCGAAACTTCTTCGCCTTCAGTGGGCGTCGCTTTCCAATGCTCGGTGCGTTTCAACTAGGTGCACTTCTACTACCTTCAATGGCAGCCTTGGTACTCCAAGGAAGTTCACTTCCGTGCTTATTCGTCAGGTGCTGCGCACAAAACCTAACGCTCGACACCTATATATGGATTTCTCGCATTTGAATCTCCTTAGATAATCACTTCCTAAACTACCCCCAATGCTAAAGGCTTTTAGGGTAATGGTATACTATACCGAATACATATCAGACTATACATAGTAGACTATACAGACACACCATACAGACTATACTATACATATACTATAAAATTGTAGGCACTTTTAATAATACGATTCCTTCACTAACTTAGCCAAACAACAACAGCGGAGCCATATTATATAATCCATAATAATGAAAGGCGCATGTTCAAAATGTCAGCTAACTTTTAAAAGGAAGGTTTGATCGCAGAGACATTTCCAGGCTGCTAGATCGAATTACCTGTCACCACAAGAAAGCTTAGAAGACAAAATATTCATCTCCAAAGACAAAATCAGACGGAATACCAACCATTTTTTACTGATGAAACAGGATAATAATAATTTTAAGTAAATTACGTTTTTCTCCCAATTTTTTCAGAAGTGCGTTCAAGTAAGAGAAAATAATGAAAAGTCCGTGATAATGTTATTAATGGAAATATTATCAACAGTAGGTGTTAAATATAAATGTAAGAGTATTTTTTTAGAATTCATTTTTCAGAATCACCGGAACAATCAATTCACCCAGAATTTAACATGGGAAAGACCACGAAATTCTTCTGTAAAGGATTCCTAACTGCCTGAATTTTTCCAGGCATGAAGTTACGCATGTAGGGGTTCACTTATTGATTCAGCTGCTGTTTCACTTATTGACTCAGTTTAACGAACTATATATACTCCCAAAATGAGTGAGCTCTCGTCTAAACACGACAGCGGCTGCATCTCTGCTGATGCATCAGGCTGCACCACAGGAACTGTTTCTCGTCAAAAGTGAAATGCTTCAGACTTTGCAAACGCTTTCTGAACCCACACTCAAATAGAAATGCCTTTGATGAAACTGCAAGGACGGATATGAGAAAACCAATAAAACGATCACTCGGCAATTAGATTTAATGTCAATCCCCAATCACCGTTTAGAGGAAAAGTTTTGGTTGTGCCTTTCAATAAAAACTCGAAACAAATTTATCAAAAGCTATAATCAATAAACTATGCCAGCACAATAAATGCGTGAGGTAGTTTCCAAAATCGTTACTTGCTTTTCACACGTGATAAGGGGCAGAGAGGATCTTCTAACGGATGACGAGAGCTTCTCTGAGCCACTTTATCATTTTTTTCCCCTCTCTCCAAACCCCCCACCCACCGACGCGTTCAACGAGCAGGATGCCCTAATATCCGCCCACTCATAATCCCGGATTAGGGGAAAATTCTCTGAGCGGCAGGTGCAAATACAGATCCGTAAAACTCGAGCTTCCCCACTTCCGCCAACTGAAACGACCAACCAATCGAAATGCCCCTCGCGCGGACTAACGACTGACGTTGCATCCACATCCTCCCGGCATCCTCTGCGAGCGGACAGATGGAACAGCCAAGACATTGCGCCAAATACTTGAACCCTTTCTCTTTTGTTCTTGCAATTGATTTCTCGGGAAATTTATACCTATCCTTAAATATTCATCGTCCACGTCAATAATATGTCACTACTAACTGCAACACAGCATATATCACTCTCCCAATGCAAGAATGCTATAGCATGCATAGAAATGTAGTGACGCAAACCAAACCGACTAGATTTGCTTACTTTACCCAAAAATTGCAGTATTTAGTGTTTTTATTGCAAAAAAGCCTTCGGGATAATCGCTCATACGTTTGATTATTAGTCCACAGGCAGTGAGACACTCTTATCAGGTTTCCATTCTACGACCGCCGCCACCTTTGCAGTGAACGAATTCATTTTTGGGCTTGAGTGAAAGTAATTGCCAAGAACTCATACATATGCAGAAATAAGGGCAATCACTGGTGAGAAAAAATGTTTTTAAGTGCATTTTTTTCGCGAACATGCAACATCAATGTAAAATAATAATTACAAGGAGTACGTGGACCATCATTCCTTAAAACACACTATGTGAAAATACCAATCTTTTTGGAGGTTGTAACGATATGGGAAGAGATCATTCGAACAAGGAGGACATTTGAGTAATGCATTATACTGTTTGAGAAAAAATAATAAGTAAAGTAAAATAACGATGAACATCGTTTAAATGAAGTCATTTACCTATTATCATTACAAAAAAATTACCCTTTCTTTCTTCCTGTACCCACTCTTGTAACAGCTTCAATTTCAATTCACGAGGTCGCAAATTATTACCTGGCTCCGCTAGGTTATGAATAAAGGTATCTTGTCTCAACTGTCTACCGGCAAGTCGGCGGTACTTTTATTCGGACGAGGGAATCTCTCTTGTCCCCTAAACAGTAGCTATAATTCATTTACACAGGAAAGTTTTCTTAGATTTATCCTATTTTTACGAGAAACAATAACTACAAATCATGAAATAATTTGAATTTTAGCCTAAATATAGTTATGATAAAAAACTTAAAGAAAGTTTTTTTTTAACTTTGAGATTATTGTAGATGATTTTTATTCCACCAATAGTTTTTATCATGCCTCTTTATTAATTTGATTCCTTGAGTTTCCAACTGAATTTTCTCATATTAAATGTACGTCAGATATCCCGTTTGCGATAAATTAAGTTATTGTGCGTAATTATTAAACATCGAGGACAGAAAATTACGGTTTTTCTTTCAAGTGAGAGGCTGTGGATTGTAAGACTGAAGCAATTTTGCTCCACCGTTCGCTGTCAAAAATGATGGCTCTTCCTATTCATGGAATGAACAATGCTTGCGTGTGCGTAATTCAAGGAAAGGAATTGCCCCCCCCCCCCTGAAGGCCCTGATGTGTGCATTTTCCACGTCGTAGCACGTAGTACAAGACGAGCTCATCCCTCACCAAACAAACCAACCTTCGGTTTAAGCGATAGATTAAGCCTGTAGATTATTAATAGTTATAGGAAGGTGAGACATCGGAAACCAAATGG
Organism: Calopteryx splendens; assembly: GCA_002093875.1. NCBI lineage: Eukaryota > Metazoa > Arthropoda > Insecta > Odonata > Calopterygidae > Calopteryx > Calopteryx splendens. The sequence goes on from LYUA01000094.1 coordinate 1,046,197, forward strand.
ATTTATCAATCTTTCTGTTGTTTTTCGGATTTTATGCCTTCCTAAAAGACCTTTGGGTTGATAAATGCGTTTGGTGAGTTGTAGTTGTTCTTCCATCTCTTTACATCCCTGTCCATCGGGAGAAATAGCCCCATTTTTATTTTTCCCAAAACACCTAATTAAAAACAAACCCCGATCACTATAGTAACAGTAATAATAATAATAGTAATTCTGCGTTTTACATCGAGATATTTCAAGAATCTCTTCAGTCCCTATATCCCGACATTATTTAAAAAAAATTTTAAATAACTTTGGCGATAAACATGGGTTTAAATTTAAGGCCTAACTATACATAATACGAGTTTCTCAATTTAAAAATAACAGCAGGCTTTTAGAGCATTAAATATTATATTCGAGGGAAAATAATGTATAAAGCGGAGATGAACCCAAGATCAAACGAAATTAAAACTATAACAGGAAACTCAAAGGCAAAATGTTGCATTTACGATTTTCGCGATATTAACTTGGACGCAAAAAAGGAGTAGTTAATTAAAAAAGGGGCCTCAATTTCTTTATTTGTAGATTGAAGGTGAGCAACATTCAGTCCCTACAAGTTGTAAGCATAGAACATTTTCGAGAATAATTTTAAGATGTAATTTAAATCTTCTTAAAAATCTTTTTTAAACGTGAATAGGAGTACTCAATGGGAGTAAGAAATTAAAAAAAGTATTTCTTTAAAAATTATAATTAGCCCTCGATTTTTCACCTTCAAGAGCTTTTAAACTTCAGTAACTATGTGTGAGAAATCAATGACTGATAAAAAAACTCAATAATTTTCTAGCCTAGAGATAGCTTCGTATTATTCAAACTACCATTCAATTTAATTAATCCGAAAATACCCATCTCTAAAAACAAAGACAAGTTCGTGGTAAACAGCAATTTCACATCCACCATCCCATGTTATTCCACATACCTGCGGATGAGTATCACACATATGAATCAAAAATAGAAGCCTTCCATTGCGTGACACACACACGCATACTTGTGCGTATCCTCTTGGCGTGGACAGACGTTAATAAAGAATTCAACATCATAAGGAACAACACAACGTCGAACATCTTAAAGAGGATCCTTGGGAGAAAACTTTTGAATGCAAAAACACCGGAAACTGACCACAAGGAACATCACCGCAATCCCTCATGACGTTTCCGAGACAACGGGCGAGGATACCCTCCGTGGGAGGAAAAAGCCATACAGGCTGTCAGATACTGAAGAATCGAGATAGGACCTCCTGTTCATCCACTACATCATATAAACTATCCATAGCGTAAATTGAGGCTATACATTTTTCAAACCATTTTTTTTGAGTAGTTGAAAAATGGTTAGTTAAAGATAATTTCTCAAGAGCTTAAACTTGACTCAACTCCATTAATAAAAATTAATGTATACTCAACTTCATACTGTTAAATTTAAAAAATAAACATTCACAAGTCTGACTGTTTCATCCCAATGCTCAAGCAACTATTTTCAGGCAAGCATTGATTAAAAATGAACGCTAAAAATCTTTTAGTGCAAAAATGAACTTCATTTAAACGCGAGGAGCTAAGATCAATTCCATGAGAGGTTGATCCGATAATTTCAAATGGGTTGATTGATATTATCGCAGTTTAATAGACTAAAACGAACTAATATACGCAACTAGTTTGACTGGGACTCGATTTCTCAAACTCCCTCTCTCATTTCTCTACCGGTTAATCCAGTCATGGTATATCATAGACAAGTCTATGATACACCGAATCTGCAAACAAGAAGCAGCTCTGCTGTTGAGGGACGAGGACGCTATGACGCAGAGTTCAACCATTATCATCGCCAATGTGGAATATACAGCTCTGCGTATTCATTAATACAAAAGTCGTCGACTGAATCACATCTTCATGTAATTAAACAAGCCGAACCTCACGTCTTCTTTTAACAGATTTTATTGAGTTAGCACTCCCACGACAAGTGAAATTTGCTTTAAATGTAGCATTTACTCGTAATTTAATGTTATCAGGTATACTATATCCTAATCTCTGAGCGGCTGCACGACGTTTTTGGATATCTCCACAGAATATCGTGTTTATCCCTTTGGAAATGCTGTTGGTGTGTTCACTCCATTGGACACAAAGAGTCCATTATTTTATGAGCACCCGCAACATTTTGCTTGTTTTCCAGCGGGCAGAGGACATTGGGACTGTTAATTATATATTTATATATCAAGGAGAATAATGGGGGGAGGAGAGGATAGCAGAATTCGCGCTACGGCTTGTTATATTCACGCAATACCAGGAAACTGCCAGAGTGGTGTGGATATTGCTTTCAGCCTAATTGGGCAAACAAAGATTCGGTGAACTAGAAATTCGCTTTTGAAAATGGAAACAAATTTTCAATAAACATTCGTCTGCTCGGTATACATGGCGAAGCTTCTACTAGCCGAAAAGTGGGAGCAGATACTCCTCCCACAGTCCGTTTGTAACTCTGTGGAGGGTGGCGGATATTAGTGAAACATTCGTAACATAAATCTGGAGCTGGACGGGGCTATACAACTTTTTAACGGAAATGTTTTAAACTTTCCGCCAAAAATTAATTTTAGATGCAGAATTAAAGTGAAAAGTTTTTCGATATCCTATAAACTATGCAACCTTCACTGCATACTAACTGCCGTTTGGTAAAACTTACATTTTTTTATTCTCCTTGAAATATATGAAGGCATGGCTAAATCAATAACAAAAAACCAATACTAAAATTCTGAGAAAAACAAAAATGTCACGAAGATTTTAGATGAAACTTTTCTTCAGACCGATCGTTTGCTGGGGCCGTCTGAAAATATTGCATGAAATTCTATCCTGAAATGACCTCAGTTGCACATTACTTTAATCATAATATTTTATAACCATTTTCAGGACTTCATTGAGGAAATAAGAGATAAAATAATTAAAATATTATTAATAGATTCATAACGCCAAAAAAATGGAACATATACATACTTATCACGAACACATTGATTCACTCTTTGAGGATAATATATATCCCCTGTTCCACCATTACTTTCGCCTAACTGAGCTTCGGTGGTCCGGGGTGCAGGCTTCAAACCTGTAGCTGACTAGCGTCAGAGTGGTTCGATTCCACCTGTTGGGCGATGGTGACATCATGACATTGCCTTTTGCACTAAAAATCCTAATTTCTTCCCGAATTTACTGGTCTCAATCTTTTTAAAAATATTTTTTAGTTTTACATGCGATAACGCAATAGGACCTCGATAGCAGAAAGGGAATCACTAGCCAAGATGACAAGGGATAAAAATTATATGCCCATTAATGCTAGCCAAAACAAAATCAATTATTCAGCGGATAAAAATAAGAGATAAAAAATGGGGAAACAAAGTTTCCATTGACAGAGTTTTCACACACGAGAATTGTTTGACCTTCATGTTGGATCATCATACATACAAGAGCCACTATAATTCAAATTTTCTGACACCCTTCCTTGAATTCTATCAACTCCACAATAAGTATAATAAAATGTGAGACTGCAATACAATATTCGAACATATCTTCATCTAGTTAAATCAATGGTAGCAAAAACAACTCTGATGATTTCTCTGTGAGAGAGGCTGTATAGAAATAGCTTCCTCTAGAGAAGTAAAATTGTGCTACTTTATTGTTCTATTCCACTCTAACTGAAGATGTATTAAAATAAAAATCAGATAGGATACCAGACAAGAAAATATGGTGGTAAATAATTTATAAATATAATGAAAACCTTCCCGAAAGAGTAAGGTAGTAGGCGATAGAGACATTTCAATGAAACTAGAAACATTTTCACTATGATGTGATCCTTTCGTGAATTGGCATAATTATTTTAACTCCGTATGTGAGTAAACAGCATTTATAGGTTTGTCAATTAAATCATCGCTTTCATTAAAACAATGAGTTCGATAAATGTAACATTAGGAAAGGTTAACGTTATTCACTTTTAAAGGCACCATTGCACTCAAACAAAAAAAGCCTTATCATTCAATCAAAAATAACTAACACCTGAAAAGGCACCTCATTTGCAAAACTGTGTACTCGACTGTCAACATTTATTCACGACGCACATCTATGCACGTTAAATGGACAGCAGAGTGTCAGGATTCAGGGAAATTTGGTATTAATTGGCTATGCAAGAATAAAGTGAGAACAAAATTAATGCAATAACTTTGCGTACGCCCAAAAATAGCTGGCATCGTTTTGCATTTCCTGTATCGCAAAAAAAATTTGAAAAATAGTTGCGGAAAGTCAAACTCGTAAAGTCAATATCGTAAAGTCAATATCCTAAAGGAATCTTGAGAAACAATTTGTAGTTACTACACGCCATTGGAGATATGAAAAATGCAAAGTGCACTTTCAATCAGTTACCATCGACTATAAATATGGGCGTTACGAATCATAATATTTACACATAAAATATCTTTTTCCAATGAGCGTTAAAATGTTTTACGTTACTGTTATAAGGTTCAAAAGGAATCAGAGGTGTTGATAAGGGAAATCTTCGCGCTCCTACAATACCTCGTAACTATTCTCCGCCTTCCCATTTCTGTTCAGTAAATCCAACTGCATGTTTGAGCGCGATAATCATGAAACTCAATTCAGGATAAGAAGATTATAAAAACTAATCGTAGATGCCTATTAAGTATGCCTGCTACCGTACCGACATCACTCTAAGCGTGAGTCCTCTATAAACGAATGAAAAAGGCAACAGAATGCACATGTTAAGGGGTCAATAAACTCAACGACCTTAATAAGACGTCAAAGCTCTTATCTCGCAAAACGTGTATGCATGTATTCAAAGTTTAATTCCAATTATTGATATAGGTTTTAGTAAGTAGTGAGCATGGTGTTCGTTAAATTAAACATAGATTTAGTTCCAAAAACAGTAATCAATCAGTATGAGAATTATAATTGGTGATCTACTGATCATTGATATCGACGCCATATTACAGACACAGAAGATAGGTTTGATGAACCCAAAAATTGATAGTTTGATGAGCTCAGCTCTAGTTTTAAGATTTAGAAATCGATGCAGACTATACACGCCTACGATACGAAGACTTTTATGGCTACTTTTACTTCAAACAACGATTTTTTCACTTTCGACATGAAAATTCAGTTTGAGTGTAAGCAGTTCATCTTCCTACTACCTACTTAGAGGTATTCCTCCAAAATCAATTCAGGAATTCAACTTGGACACACATGACTCCTCTCCTCCCCGCACTTAATCACTCAAAAAATGATAACTATTCATTCGAACAGGACTGCTACACAAGTCACATATGAGAAGCAGATGGTAATAGTTGAAAATAAGGAGATATGCTTATTTTACTGATTTTCACTCTCTGCCGAATATTATTGTTTTGCTAAACCCTTCAATTGTTGATACTCGTGCTATTAGTGAATTCAACGAATACTTTCCCTCTAAGCGACTCGAGAACGCTGCTGGGTCGTCCGCGAGAATCAATCAGCTAGTCTTCCCCTCAAATGGGATAGAATAGCTTCTCTAAAGGCATCAAGTCGGTCGTAATAAAACGTGTCTCGAGCCTTGCATGCGACATGTCTTGCATGCGAGACAAAATGTCCGCGGCAGAGTTTACCTGGAAGCATGCCTTCCAAACGTCAGGGAACGACGAGCGCGCAATCGGCCGCGCGGCGCGTCCGTGAAACACCGTGTGAGTTATTGCGACGCCGCCGCCCCCAGTCCACGTCCGGGGCGTAATCATTCCGTGGCCCGGTGATGGATGTGAAGAGGAAGCAATTTTTACGGTCGTAAAATCATCCGACTGGAAGAGTGATGGCACTCGCGGCATTCGATGCACGACTTCGACTGAAATTTCATCTCGGGAGACAACTCGAACGGAGGGATGGCGAAATTCTAGCAAAGACTACTCGAAATAGCGAAAACAGCGCAAATATTTGAGTCTCACCCCGAAGACGCATCACGCCGCGCAGTGCTCCGAGAGCCAATTTCGAAAGGAAATCCTCTACTGGCGCCGTTAGTTTCCCCGCCCATCGCTTCCCGTCATTTTTCTAGTATCCACCGTGACTTGTTTCTGTTAAATATTCAGTTTCTAATGTCATTGCGACTTGGCTTTCGTAGCCCAGGTGCTCTTAACCGAGTTTTAAGGGAATAAATTGGGCCACGAATTGGTAGACTCAGGAATAGAGACAGAGGATTTTTTCTGAAGATTAGTTGGTAAATATATTTTCGAATGGCCAATTCTGATCCATTTTCCTAGGTGGAAGTGTGTATATAAAAGTATCCTACTGACCAAATACAAACATTGTTGGGATATTATTTGGAATGCACATGTTCAAAAGAGGAACCTTGAGAGAGGGGGATTGGGAGAAGACGTAACAAGCAAGCAAGCATAAACAAAAAATATTGAGAACTACTGCCATAAGCATTCAAACAAAAATGCATCAAAAAAATTTAATTTCAGTAGGAACGTCAGCCTACTTCCCAGAACCTGCGAGCTCCTCTCTTTTGATTCGCCACCACCATTCCTATTAATTAAGCAGAAATTTTCCGAGTAAACATGGCATTTGACCTTCTGTTTCCACATTGTCATCACACAATTTACTCGCCTTCAATTTCATTTCCGTTTTTTTTCAAGTCAAGACCGAGGTTTAATGAGCAATTTCCTCTAATCCTGAAACCAATTTAAAAACTTTTTGCATCACACCTATCAACCCGTGACCCTAAGGACCCGCCCTTGACGCTCCTGTGCACGCATGGTGGATGGACCAGAGATCAAGAAACTCGAGAATCAAAACCAATACTTATAAATCTCCTTCTTGGTCTTCTGCGTAGAGGAATTAGGCAGGATGGACTCAAATCAAATTGATACGCAGTGACCATGAATGCGATAGTTGTGTTGCTCCATTAATTTAGGCGGCAGGGTAGCCCAGTGTGTACAGCGTATTGGGAAGGGTCCCAAGTCCTAATACCGGGGCCTCCGGACACCTCCATTCCCACCGTATCTGTGCGACAAGTCATTGCCGTAGCGGATTCAAGTATAATTAGGTACTCCATATTGAAGTTTCCCACCAATATCTCGGACTTCTATATACACTACTTCAAGTCCTAATTGAATTCTATCGCGATCGATAACTCACAAAGAGTAAATACATTTTTCGATACAGTTTTAAAGACGTTACATTCATTACGGCCATTCTGAGATAAATAATTTAACATTAGCATTATGGGAAAGGAGCTCGGGGACAGTTTATCTCAGTTTTTAGCGAGAAAAACGATGTGATAGCGTCAGACAAATAACTGTAAGCACTTCGCAATCTCTAAATAGTACTTTATATAAGGGGCGGAGATTAAACGGATTCCTAATTTTGAATAAGCGAATAACCAACTGCATGTAAGCTACACAACTGAATGGGGTGCTGATGACGCAAATGGTTGCAGCTGTAGTTTATACGTCTGCTTAGCTGAAAGACAAGAAAGGACTCCTCAAACGATGTGAATTTTTCATTGGGCGTACTGTTAGTCCAAAGAAGATGATTATCCTCATGAGATATGAAACGAAACAAGAATAAGTTGCCCTCTTTCCCCGTGAGCCGAGTCACATACTAGAAAAAATAATTAGCAAGCACAGACATCCTAGTGTTCGTCGATTTAAGATTTTTCAGACCTTCGCGATGCATTTACGTAAGCAGTGAAAATATCTTAATGTCGTTTCCGCTGCAGACGTCCTGAGAATAGATTTAGCTTCTAAAATCACTTCACAGGCACGTCCTAGCCACTCAGATCAACACTATGCCGAAACGGCAGCATTATAGTACTTCACAATATATAACGGTGTAAATTAGACTGCTACTACCTACTACCACTACTGAATGATCTACGCAATTTTTAATATGTCTTTATTTCTGACTGGTTTCATAAAGATCGTCAATTTTTATATTATTCGGATTGAATAGGTACCTATGTGAGAGAATGCATGGGGTTTCTGAGAATAGTTGGGATTTTCTCTGTTGAAGTTTTGAAGCCGTTGATCAATGTGCAAATTTCTTTCCCATTTAGTCTTTCATGGAGAGAAAGAGGTAATGTCAAACTTGGAGAGCTCGGCGTTATTGCTGGTAATTTGTAAGTGGAGTGGAAATTAGAGTGCTATCAAATAGCCTTATGGGGGCAGCATTTAAGCCTATGTAAAGTGTATATACCTAACCCAGATGAAGGAACACCCTTTGATTACCAAATACCATATGATGAATTATACTCAAATTATTTCTGTTCTTAACATATAAATTTAATTGAGAGTGATAGTCATTTATCTATTATCAACCTTGCGTCAAATATAAAAGCAATAGTATACAGAAGGATAACAAGGAAGCTTGCATTTTAAATGTTGAATTCACGTAACTTGTAGTTGAAATCAAAGTTCTATATTTCTTCTTCCATTTAACACTTGTGTCTTTGCCTAGGACTGGATCATTTTTCTACAGTGAGAGACACAAGGATGTAGCAGTACTTTCAGTAATACGAGTTATTAAATTGGGCTTATTTTATTAAAATGCTTGATTTTCCAGAAGGTGCTAATATCAAGAAAATGTGAATTAGGTACGTTTTCCTTTCGGAGTTAATTCTTTTGGCTCAATTTAGTAGCGATACGCCAATTTTATTAATGGAAAACATCACATCGAACTCTTTCGCCAATAACAGCAGGGCAGGTACCTCGGGGAATGAAGTTTTTTCATCACATATCATTTCTGACCTTCTTCTTGCATTTCTTTTGACAACCCTGCTTTTGGCAGACAGTTTAGATCTTATTTAGGGAAATGATGGAACTAGTTTGTAAATCACCCCATTCGCAGGCACATTGTAGATAACCTCCTAACGGTTGCATGCAATCTTCTTCCCCAATGGGGATCAGCCTCGACTACGGAAGAGAATGCACAGATTTTGAGTGAGGCACGACAGTTATTTTTTATCCCTCAGTCACTCATTTGGATTAGCAATGGGGCCTCGGCAATACCTTAAATGCCTCGGGTTATTTTTGCACCGGCCTCCGCGGGAAGGAGCCGGGGTGAAAAAATAAGACCTGCTACACTCGGACCGTGCACATGTTGGAGTTCACAAGGTTATGGGAGGGGGGCCGAGGGGGAAG
>LYUA01000094.1:1166869-1178872 GCA_002093875.1 Calopteryx splendens
GATAGCTGCCTATAAAGTCGGATGCCGATTGATTGCCTAACGAATTCGCCCTCCGAAGAATGGAGCATTTACATTACATCTACATCGACGAACTCATGAACAATAATTTATTTTCTAGCAACCTACCTGAACTATTTGATCACCAACACTCCGCGAAAAAACCATTTAGCTAACAGAAACGATGAAATACCTACAAGTCCCTCGCGTTATTTTATTTTCCATTTTCACGGTACTCAACAACATTTGAATTTTTTATATTATTAAATGTTTAAGCGTCCACAAAATTAAATTTGTGGCTCGCAATTAAATACTGATACCTACTTCCTAGTACACCAGAGTATGTGCGTCAAAATTCACTAAATATTACAGAACCTACTCTAATATATTCTCTGATTATGAGAAATAAAATTTCCGTTTTTTCCGGCCAACAGGTTCGAGGAAGCACTTTTACCCACTGGTGCTCTCAAACACCAACTTCTGAGAAAAATTGCTTTCTGATTTATTTTTTTCGACGCGTGCTTCACCTTTCTGGAAAAAAAATTAGTAAAGAGAATTAAATAGACTAATCGAATGACCACTGCAAGAGTACGCAGGCGAATAAGGTTTTGTGGATTTCTGTGTCAATATAATTAACAAGTGCCAGTCGTCTTCTCGAAATATTGAACAAATCCAAGTATACCTATAACTACACCGATTGCGTTTTCCTACAGTTCTTTTTCACTTAATTCACGAAGATACGAGGCTTCTCAACTCCTGATGCCCAAATCATGAAGTTTTGAATTAATTCGTAAAAACAGGACAAAGGATACAGAATATTATTATAAAAAGATATTCCATTACATCTAATACCCATAAATTCTAATACGCTCTAATTATCTAACTTCTCCACAAACCTATTTGGAAATATTATCCACTTGTCAAGTGCGGATTCTGATGAATAACTTGTTGGGGATAGTGGGGTTTGAAACCACTACCTTCCAGTTTCCGCTAAATACCCCAAGCGGGATATCTTAATACCACTTATCAGAGCACCGAAATGGCAACTGGAAGGTGCCGGGGTCGATTCACAGCCGTGACAATGAATGATTTCCTTCTCCGAACAATTCTCATCCCACGCTTGCGTGACGTCGAAGACACCGCGGTTGATCCGACGGCAGATATAAATGGTGGGGAATGTTCACTTGGATGGGAATATTCACTCAGTGGTAGTTCCGAGTTAGTATAGATTTATAGAAAGCTTACGGGCACGCTTTACTTCTGAGAAGTCACGTCATGCAGGGGAAGACGATCGAGGAGGGGGTGCACTTGAAGGGAGTGAGGTTGGGAGGGGGTGCACTCTTCGAGAATAGAGTTTCGGGTCTCTGCTGCCCGAGTGCATAAGATCTCAACGCAAACATACCGATTTCAAGAAACGGAATACTAAACTGTGCGAATAGCGTGAGGCATTCCAATTCTTCAAACAGCTTTCGTTTACCACCGCCGAGAGAAGAAATCAATACATACCCACAGCTTTCAAAATACCTGAGGTCCACCGTAGATAAAACGCCATAAAAAGCCGCTAATGGTTGCCTAAAGATTTTAGCGAGATAAAAATCGTTTCTAGCTGATAGTAGACTGAGGTACAAAGTTTCAAGCAAGGCATATAATTTACAGGTCCCACCTACCCCATGGGGCACACATCATAGTAATAGTCGCTCGTATGACTCCGATTCAAGAGTTACAAGATTTGTCCCCAGATTTTCCCGGGGACTAAAATGATTATTCTCCACAGTAAACCTCAAGTGAAGAGGTAAACATACTAGATGTGATGTTGAGTTGATCCCGATTCCTTTTCGTTTGTGCCGATGGATATTCAAAGTAAAGTAACGGTTGCCTTCATGACTTTTCGTGACAAAGAAAATATTTTGGGGTATTTATTAAATAAAAAGGTCTTGGATAAAGTTAAGAAATACTATACACCAAACGCGGAGAACTATGAATACCAACTGTCATTCATTGAAAGAAGGAAGGCGAATATTGCTATTCAAAATGTGAGCAGAGTGCAAAAATACAGCTGAAAAGATAAAATACCAGTTATAGAAGGGTTGAGAAAAAACTGACAAATTCTACAACAGAGACAATTAAGGACAGAAGATTAAATAGTGAAATTAATTATCATGGAATAGTATTACAAAAAATAGTTATTAGTAAATAATGACAAAAAAACGGACTGAAAAATGCAGTAAAACTGAAAAATCATGCCATCATTAAGAAATTGGAACAATCGGTGTAGCAGAATGGGCATTTTCGACCCGTGTACAGAGTTAAGCGAGGATAATCCCGTTTTATTTCCAAAAGCATGAAAAACCTGACCGAAAGAAGCATTTTAGCTCACATCTCGAGTGATCGCAGCACGAAACACCGAGGTGCTAACTCAATCTCGCACTCCACAAAGAACTCCCGAATGGTTGGAACCAACCTGATTCCGTATATGTATGACATATATATATATATATATACATACAGTGTATATATATATATATATATATATATATATAACATATGTATGTATGCTTCACATGAAGGGGGAATAACTTTCACAGGAGGAGAAGCAGCACTGAAAAGCGAGATTATTGATTCCTCGGTGGACTTTGGTCACGATGGGCGACTTGAGGTTCGCCAGTCAAGGACGGGGCGATTGCGTTATATAATGCTTTCTCTCACGACATGGAAACGTGCAACTCCATCGCATTTTTTTTTCAATTCGATTTCGCTCTTTTATGGCCAAAAGAGGTCCGGACAGCCGACCGCTTAACGGAGATAAATAAAGCAAAAATGTCCATCAATCGCTAAGAATTAAAATAATTCATTTCGGATTCCACCCTTCCAGCATCTCCGAGACAGAAATGGCGAAGGAAAAAATGTTTTTTTTTTAGATAAGTCCGATGTCATTGTGACGTGAGATAGACAGTAACCATGCACACTATATTTGGAAATCTATAGCAGGTAATACCGCCGTAACGATTTGCTCTCCTGGGGTTGTATTAATGAGCCAATTACTCTCACGGATCTCCCAAAAATATCTTCTGTGGCGAAAATACCATGTGTCCATAAGAACAGTCTAGGATGTGCGTTAATGTTTGATTTTCAATATCTCAGATTTTCCTTTATGAAAATTGCTATAGGTACTCAGAAGAATCCTCGTTGTGCCCATATGTACAAACAAATCGACAATTTTTATCGCTAAAGTTGTTAAGGGTCGAGATCTAGGGAATAGGAAGGGAATAAATACGTTTACTCTTGGCAAAGAATTCGGCCTTGTTCACCATTCGAAATTTCTAACGGGTAATACTAATAACACTAAACAAAAGAGAGGCCAGGAACCTGGTAATTTGTTTACCGCACGAAAGAAAGAAGGATTTTATATTTGCTCAATGGATATCCTGGATGCTAATTTTTTTTTATTTTTATCATAAACTCCATTCAGGGTGAAGTGAAAAATGTTTCACACCCGATGAGAGACAATTTAAAGACCGCGCCCAGCATTAATACACGGAGGACAATATCTCGTTTCGCTATAGAGTAACATAATGCAGAAATTTACGCGGGTCGTGAAAGGGTACATTTAAAATCTTTCCCTGCTTTTATTTTTTAAGTTCTTTTTCCTTCGTTCGCCTACAGAACCATCAATCACACTATCTGCGTGTTACATTTCAGAAATTCGAGAGACGGTACCACCCATGAGGACATTTCACTCTTTATCCATTATAAAGATTATCGACAGAACGCTATCGTTGCGACTGAAATTAGTAGTGGACTTCTTTACATTGATTTGAATTCAAGCGAAAACACATGGATTTGTTTGGTGTGAAGTAAGATAATGTTACTCCGAGTACAGCAAGAGCGCTGTAATGAACGCCACTATATCAACCTGAAGAGTCGGATTTACTTCCGCCGGGGAGGAAGCCAACCTTCGGAGTTGTCAAAGCTTGGCTTGGGTTTGTGGTTATTTTGGGAATAACGATTCTCACGCCTCCAGCGCAAATTTTCTGGAAGAAACTTTCAAAATAGAACACGAGTCGGAAATAAACGGGACTATTAATAAAAAAAATAAGCGGAGCCATTGACAGACCAAACGCGTTTCATCCTACCATGCATGGAATCATGCAATAAAAACACTGGTGTGAGGATGAATTAGTCCTCATAAGTGCGATGGTGTAAAAAAAAAGAAAGCACACCAATAAATTGCGTATTCATTCTAACAAATATGCTGCTTGCAAAGCGAGGTCAGGAGGATAAAGCGATGCATAGTGACCCCTTCGCGTGGTGCAATCAAAGTTTAACAGGAAATATAAAATTGGATGTCTTGGATATGTTTCATGCGATCCGACCCTCGAGAACATAATCAAAACTTTGACGAAACTTTTATACAGGGAAAAAAATCTTTGCAATGAATAATCACTTTGGCCACGTGATCGTGACAAGTGACAGTTGATAATCAATTTATTTTTTGTCGAGGTGGCCGAAGGTTCTAAGCAAAGATGTTCCGCAATAATAATAATAATAATGACATTCAATGACGCCAAACCAAACATTACTTTTTTCAGGTTTCCGCGGCGTTGATTTGTAGATATCTGCATTTTTTCCGGGTTTTCGCCGCGTTGCAGCACGTCCGGCGTTCGTTTTAAGAGCTAACGCTAGCGGCGAATGGCCGGAAAAAAATGCTGAGATCGACGCCAAAAAAACTATTATGGTATTGGCAGACAGTTCCACTGACAAACAATCGCGCATCGCTGAAGCCTGTCGTGAGATCGTGAGTTCTGACTGGTTCATTCCATTCGTTAATTATAAATACTATAATCATTCAAGAAATTTTAGATCAAGGAACAAAGCGAGAACCCGGATGGAAACCCAACCGTCCGAATCTACTCGATTTAAAAATGGCCGAGACAATTACGTCATTTACGTACGACGTTTTCCTTGTACAAGAACAAAATGCGGCGAACATTTTGACCTATTTTCGAAGATATCGAAGCAAATCAACTCGCGTAAATGCAAAACTTCGGTGCAGCGATGGATATAAATGACTGCGAAATACGGAGCCATAAAGAACCTTGGACGCTTGGGTCGTGATCCCTGTCCTACGGAGGTGTGGAAGAACTGGGTCGCGAGAGATCGGGAGAAACAACTAAAGGGTAGCGGCCGTGCCGTCCAAATTGTGTCGGCGCGATGGAGAGAGAGGGAGAGCCCTGGTACGAACAGGGCTGCAAGGAAGAGTGCCAAAACGGCCCTGAATCCAGCAGTCGCTCCAGGGGTGACATCCGTCCAGACGCGAGGCTTTTGTTTTTCCTTCGCGCGACCCGCACACGCTCGGGAATCGTTCCAAAAAAGATAAGCAGATCGATAGCCGCGAGAAGGGAACAGATGCGATCCCCTGATGAAGTAGGACAGTTGTTCCATTATTTACGGCCCGTGCTACCTGAGCCACCCCCGGGAGAGGGACACAGGGCGCCGAACGGGACCTAGTGCGCTGAGAGACGGACCGGATGGTTATCGAGTCTGAAGAATGACAGCGACGTGATCCATACCTATAAACCGAGTTCCCAGAACGCAATTCTCCCGAGAAAAGGCGGGTGTATGTTAGACATTGAGAAAGGGACCACTCCACCGGAAACGAAATCACCTTCAAACTGCAGTTAGCTCTTTCATACGATTTCGCTGACTATTTATGGCCATATCAGCGATTTTTCTTATAAAAGACTCAAAACTGAACTAGACACGCAGGTCATATCGCACAATACTGCGGAAATTGTCCATTTTTTCACCTAAAAACGCCATATAAATTAGTTTTGTCTTTCTAAGTGATGTGGAATGGTAATAATAAGTCAAAATCAATCTGACAATATCTCAAAAAAAACTTGGAAATTGACCAATGAGGCAGCTTTCTCTGATTCATGACAACATTTGTTTCGCGTCAAGAAGAGACAGTAGAACCCTCATTTAAAAATTAAAGAGGATGGTATCATAAAAAAACTGTGAAAATTTTTCTAATTCGATAACAAATGATTTCATTTCCACATTTTCCTCCACCCCAACACCTGAATTTCAAGCAATTTTATGGCACCATTGAGGAAATTTATGCGCCTAAATTTAAAAGAATCACGTAAATGCTTATTACCCGATTTCTTCTGAATTCCATACGAATTCCGATGATCTCGGTCTTTATATGGAATCCACACTGAGAAATGGACGGCACTGGTTAACCCTAATTGCGGTTCAGGTAAGGGTTCTACAGGCGGGCCATGCATAGGACATGGTCAATCTGGGTCTGCGATCACCTACTGACTGCGAAACCTGAAACACAACTGCACCCTAACCTCAGAAACGTCCTGTACCTGGTGAATCTCTCTATATAGTATCGGGGAAGGGGGTATTAATTTTTTTTATTGAAAGCGAAGGAAATTCTCTCCCTCACCGCTGCCAGCGGAAGTTCACCGAAAACTTATTCTCCCTGGGCAATGAAAATGGCGCCATAGAAAAGATCACCGTCATAAGGTCCTCAGACCCTAGATGCAAATCTTCCGCTCCGTTCGGGAAGCGCGCTATGGCTTCGGGCGTCACTTGGACAGCGAGCAAGATTAACCTGAGGATATTAAAGCAGACCCAAGTCTGCGTGAAATTTTCCGGAAGAGGGCATCACAGTGCACGCAGAGCGCTGCGGATTTGAGTCGTGTTGGTTGACGTTTATCTGGAAAGAAGACTAGCGAGGGTGGCGCATTTATTTCCTTCGTGCCGGCTGGTTGGTTAGCGATTAGCGGAAATTTTTCTAGTTCTGTATTTATGTATTCACTTGAATTTTTCACTTGGAAATTTCAAATTTTTTCCAGATGAAAACTTCAGTGAGAGAAAACCGCCGAGAGAGAAAATTCAGCAATCGAGTCTCTATGCACGCCACGCCTTCATTGCGAGACTATTCAAATGACTAACTCATTGTCAGCGTCCTTTTTTTTGGAGAATTTTATCTCAACAATCTCATTTCATTATTTCAGATTGCTTCAATTAATTTCTTCGACTTGGAAGGATTTCCCGGTTTTTCCATACTTCCCAGGCTTATAGCAACTATGATAATGAAAACCTCAACAAAACATAGTTCTCAAATTCGGAGTTCACAGAAGATGAGAACACCAATAATTGCATACCAAAAATCAAAGAAGAACTACACCTTTCCTTAACAAATACAATGTGAAATAAGTTGAATTAAAGAATATTGTTGTACGACTCGTATTTTATTGTGGTATTCATACGCCTGTAATGCCATTATATTAAATTTCAATTGCAAATAAGACTAATGGCTAGTTGGTATGTAAATTCGCGGTCGGGTTTCTGTTGATATGAGTGGCATAGTACATAAATATGAAGCATCAGAATTTATCTCCTTTGAAGGAACTAGCCAGTCGTTCATGATCGCGTTGAATGACTCTCAGTGTATCAACTTAGTGCAATCTACTCGATTTAAAACCTTGACCTCCCGACTTAGTTATTATGCAAGGTCAGCATTTTGAATTTTTCGTTCACTTCTAGACTCTATAATGGCCATGGAACCATTTAAATAGTTGCATCCACATGCATAAGCCTTGAAAAATTCTACAAGACTTTGCACGATTCCAAATCACGTATCAATGCCAAGTCACGTGTCCATACCAATTCCCTATAAATTAACCATTTCGTTCAAATTCAATTATTTTCCTTTCTTAATGGACTTTTCTATGATCAGTAGAGTACTCTCGGAGCTATACCTGTCCTTACACCGACTGCCTTGCATTTTTTTAAAGAGAGACAAGAAAGAGAGGAATGAACGACTGGTAAAGTAAAAATAAAAAAGGTTCCAATAGATTTAGCGTAAAATTATTTATCTCCAAAAATGTATTTATTTCCAAATCAAGCATGGTGTGTTTACGCATGGTATTTTTTCGGATACCAAGTCTTTTACATACCATTTACTACTTTCTCTACGCACCATGTGGGGCGTCTTATCAATTTTAACCTTTTGTGACTTGGCCATTCGCAATTTAAAAGGCGGTAGCTTATCCCCCAACGGTAGAAAATAAGACGATCGTAAGAAGACTGCAAATGCATACTTAATGATGGCGCCTTAATTCCCTTCGAGACACACCCTCGCGTCAACTAGAAAGCTGTGGCTTAGATGCACTGAAAATAAAGAAAAGACACTCTGGCGCCATCATCACGTCGAGTGCATCGGGGTTTTTGGAACATTGTACCTAAATCGTTGAATCGGGAATTAAACTTCGCATAAGAAATTTATGATCCAAAAGACAAACCTCCCTTTCATAAGAACATAAATTAAAGTTAATAAGGGCCTCAAGTGTACGGTTGCAATGATCGTGCCAAGTCATTGAGGTCCTGTGGGCCGAATCGTGGGGAATAAATCAGAAAATTCTCGGCGATGATGACGTGGACAAACACTATGGCATGACGAGAAAAAAAAACGCATTCCTTCGTCCTCACAGAACTCCTTTGGTCGACGCGTCGCTGCGCCCGGAAAGGTAAGCCGGAACCGAAAGATAGGCACTTCGATGATAACTCCGCAGTGGCATGGCCCGAACAAAAAGATTAACGCACGCGATGCCATCCTCTCCCGGATTTGAATCACCGCCAACAAAACGCCTGAAGCTTTTAAGGAGAGTCGCGGTAAACGACGGTTCGGGGTTGAAACGAATGGGGAGGTCTGGAAGGCACATTGACATCGGCCACCTCGTAAACAAGTTTCGAAACGATGCGCCGGTCCACTAAACCAATCTACTTAGTCACCCGGTGGAAACCTGCCACCTCGAGGGTTTGGCAACCCAGGGATGCATCGACAGGTTATCGATTTACTATCTGGATGTGCAACAATATATTGGACAGACGTGTTTCTCGTGATCTCTGAACCAATTTATTAAAGATATATAAATCCGATAGGTACACATATATTTTTTTCTAAAATAGGCAAAATGAAGACATCTCGATTTCACTACTGACATTATTACATTATTGTTTAATACAGTGAACACAGTGGGGTCGCAGAAGTTTTGGAATGTCTAGTGACAAAAATTGCAAGATGTTATGTAAAATACTAAGAGACTAACTAAATGTCAGTTTTTGTGGAAAAGTGCTTTTATTTATCAGTAAATGTCAGTGGTATGTCATTGAACTAATGAGAAAAAAATACAGCGGGCCGACTCTTTCACACCCCATTTCAACAAATATCCCACAACCTGTGTCCAACTAGTCTAACTAATCGCTCAACCAAGTGTAACTAACCGTTAAAATTCCTTCTAGTTGACAGGGTTTGGGATGGCGAAGAAAAACATGGAAACGCGTGATAAACATCACCTTTAGACCCGGTTTTGTAATTATCCGTGACGTTTCAGCAGACATAGTAAACGGCGTGTAGCAGAAGTAATAAACAACTCGCTATCGCGGCAATGGGTTACAATGTCTAATTCCCCATAAAGGCCCAAAAATTATTCTGACATGCCGCGGGCATTGTGGTTTTAAACCTCTGTACCAAGACAGACCGCGTGCTGAATTATAAATGCGGGGATCAGAGAGAGCCGTGACGACATTTTAGGGTGCTTAGTCTTGGTATGACAGAGGATTCCTCCAGGGGAGAGGAAGATGAAGAAAGAAACATAGGATCTTAGTTTTAAGGCTAAGGACACCCATAACGGAACCTTTCGCTCAGTAGGCACGAGTGAAATGACTTCCATTGTCGTCGCTTCCCTACGATTTAACGAATTGGATCTGACAAGGAAAAATAATCGTATTTATTTTTCACAACTTTTCAGGAAGGCAAAACAAACAAGTGTTGAAAACATCGAATAATCGAATTAAAAACGACACAGGAATCAAATTTTAAGCTATAAGGGCAAAGGACTTGAAAACGTTCAGTGGCAACGATAACGTCAACTCGACGTGCTTCAACCAGTGGCTCAATCGGCCTTTTCCATCCAGAAAAGAAAAACATTTGAAGTCACGACGGCCATTCCTAGGGTGGTGCGAGGACCGAAAGCCGCGCGGTTCTTTCGAGTTTGACAACGAGGGACGCCTTGTGACAAAATGCATGGATCGAGAGAAGGAAGTCCCGTCAGAGGCGCTCGGCGAGAAGGGTTGCGCAACCGCGCCGGCCTTACCCACGACCGCCGCGTGTTGTCCCTCCTCCTCCGCCGCGGCAGACGATCCCACGAGCCACGAGATGACGTTGTTCATCGAGAGGTGCAGGTCGGCGGCCATGTCGGGGCGACTCGTACACAAGCACGCACGCGGGAAGGGAGGATGCGTTTTGTGTCCGGACCGAAACCGTCCACGCACTCGCTCCACCGCCCTGGGACTATAGGACGAGTCGGGGGGACCGGGGTGGGTTTAACCCTCCGGGTGGGGGAGGGAGGGAGCGATGGACCCGAATAGGAGGAGTGGGCAAGCACTAGGGGGGGGAGGGAGAAGAAAATAAACTAACGAAGTGCGTCGCCTCCACCGAGGAAAGGCATGGTGACTGTTCCGGACAAAGAGAGCCAAGCAGGAAAACGATAGGGCGGCACTCTTCCTAACACCCCCCTCCCTCCCCCGCCCAGCCCCTCTCGACCCCAACACAGGTCATCTCCACACCACCTCGAGAAGCTATCTTCCCGGAGGATCCGACGCTGTACTTGTATGGGCCGCTAGATATTCTCCATAAAACCTATCCAGCGTCGTAACCTTAATCTAATTTCTAAAGGGATGGGGGCTATTGCTGTGCCCAAAAGTACTTATTTCTCCCGTACAAAAGTTTCATTGATATGTTCTTATTGACTTTTCTTGGAAGTTAATTTTTTGTTGTTTTTTTTCTAAGCACAACTGAAGACAACCGATGGTATAAGGTGTAACTTTGAGGAATTGTAACATATCAAAAAAACTTCACAAACTTTGTTTTTCCACATAAATTCCAAATAAATATCTGCCGAAAAACATAGTTTGTGAAGCTTTTTATAAACAGGTGAAGGCACTGATTTGGAGTGTGGTTTTGCATGGCTCGGAAACTTGGTCGCTGAGGCAATAGGACTGGCACTGGTTGGAGACTTTTGAGATGCGGCTGTGGAGAAGGATTAAAAATTTAAATGAGAGAAAGGAAAACGAAGAAAGAAGTTCTGGGTACGTTACTAGGGAGAGAGAAGGTCGTTGGGAGAAAATTAAAGAAGGCCGGAAAAGTGAATCCAGGGTGCACCGAGTAGCAATGGGTTGCTAATTACTATGATAGAGAGGAGATAGTGTGGGGTGAGCAAGGCAGAGGGAGGAAATAAGAGAGGGAGAGAGAGAGAACCACCATTGGGTGTTGAAGAATGGTGGGCTGCAGCAAACCAATCATCAGACTGAAGGACGAAATGAATTATGCATTCAGGTGAGGAGTAGCGGAGACGAGGGGGAGAGACGAAAGCCTCGGACGGCGGTCGGGCGGACGCCGGAGACGTAACGGGAAAGCGAGATCGGTGACGGGAGAGAGAAGCCCTTGACCCGAGGAACGACGCAATGCCGTACCCCTTCTTTTCCTCCTCACTCCATGCTTTTTAATCCGAGGAAGGGTCAGGGTGGCAAGGTTGCGAAGGATACGCTGAGGTGGAGGAGATTTGTACATTTGTGGAGCCGAAGATTTAAAACGTGAGTAAATGAGTGAAAATAAGATTGGATCCTCCGGGAGTGGAAGAGTATGAAAGACGTGCGCTTCGGTGGTGTGTTGATGTCTAGGGTTACCAGAGTTTTAGAGTTGAATGCTGGGGGAAGGGTATTTTTTAATATGGGAGATGTGGATAAAAGGTGAGGAAATAAATATTCATGAAGGCATAAGAATAAGGGAAAAAGGACAAAACAAAGGAAGGTTCCCGGTTCTGGAAACTTTATTCTGTTTGGAATTCGCTTCCTTCCACCTTCATCACTTTCCTTGTGTTGTCCTTTTTTGTGTCACCTATCCCTTTCCTGACTCCCATTCCCTCG
>LYUA01000094.1:1182912-1198289 GCA_002093875.1 Calopteryx splendens
CAACGGCATACTCCTCTCCTCTCTCCTTCCTACATCATTCATCAATGTTCGCGGATTTTCCGCGCCAATTTAACGATTCAGAGATCATCTCCGTCAGCGACTTTTAAAGGATTTGTATGTAAATTTAGCAATAAAGTCTAATCACCACAAAAAGTGCAGAATCAAAGTAAAATTTTATCTTCAAAATAAATTATCTCTCCTATGCTGTAAAGATATATTTGGGAAAAAATACTTGAACCGACTTCAATACCATTTTTACTGGGTTAGTTTTCATAAATCGGGAAATTCAACGAATTTAAAGAGGAAAATTTTGAACGAGCGTTTGTTTATGCGTAAAAATATTGCGATCTAATGTTCAATTTAAAAAATGCTAGTCACGTCTTAACATCGCAAACGTTTATGACTACAAGGTGTCCTGATCGCAAGATATGACCTCTCAATGGATTATGGGAGAATTTTTGTCCCATGAATAGATGCTCCCAACAATTGCGAAGTAATCAATGATTTCGAAAGCATTTAAAGTATTCGAGAATTATTGTGCCTACAATTTATTTGCGATAAAAGTAAAATAGACAAGCTCCCGTGAGAGAATTGACAGTGAATCTCAATGGGGTACGAAGCACTGAAATTTCCCATGAGCGACTAATGCAAGATCGATCCCGCAAGAGAAACGCAGTGGGATGACTTCGACGATAACCCGATGCGGAAGTGCGTTTACAGCATCGGCCCTGAGACGCAAAATGCATCCGACGACTGGGGATCCTTCGGCTTTGAAAACAAATTTAGACCCGAAACAGCTGACTGCTGCGAATTGGCTCGTGAAGCGAAACAGACCGTCTCCATGTATACACCCGAGAAACGGCGAGTTCCCGAAAAATTGCTAAGCCTTGCGTCCGCCCATTGCCCAAGGTTTCCTCAAACATCACATTCGCAGTAACCCGCGCACCCGGGCTATTGACCCTCGCCCACATTACCGGGGGTGACTAGGAATTCCCTTCGCCACACTTCAGCGAACGCTAAAAATACTCCGAGGGAGGATGAGATGACTTAGTTCCTAAGAAGATGAGTTTTGCGTTACCACCTTGGCTGGGTTTTCTGCCGCTGGAATAGAGCCAGTCGGCCGTCGTGCAAACGGGCGCAGGGGTAACGGAAGTAGGTAAGGATTCGAACAGAAGGAAAAAGAATCATGAGAGAGGCGAGTCCTTCCCTCGGGGTCGCGCCAAACAGTGCGGAGCAGAGGCCGAAGGAGAGAAATGTCGATGGCAGTGATCCCACAAGGGCGGTTATACTTAAATGCGGTAGGAACGCAGCGCTGAAGGAGCATCCCCATAGTTTACGCTTCGATCATATCATTCCCATAACTTCTCCGATTTCGAAATGCCTTAATTGGAACTGTGAACACCAAGAACTGAAAATAACGGCACACGCCCGCCCGAGAGGACAATTCTTTTGAAGCAAAAATGCACACTAAAAAGTTTATTCCGGATCGCAGATGCACTGCAAGGCTTTCCGATTCAGTCGCCGCTCTCGGATGAAAAGAACGCACCGTTTGCGATCTCCTTGTGCGCAGACAACTGGTTTTTTTTTGCAAGCGGGTTTCCGATTCAAACCGGACGGCACATGCCGAACTAAGGCTTGGTGATATTACGGCAACAAATCAAATTAGGGGAATCGTAACGTGTAATTCTAAAATAAAAACCTTTTGCTTTCCGCGCCGAAGAGTATCACTTTCGGTGGCACTTGACATCAGTCAATTTCTGGTACGCTAAAATAAACTCAACTATCACCTATCTGCTATTCGAAGTCAGATTGTGAAAGTTAAATATATTTGCTAATTATTATTTTGTTCATTACTAGCAGTAGTCCACTGGTCGAGGTAGGTTTTTGAGGAACTCAGGAACTAGGCAATGAAGTCAGGGAGGAACTCAGAAAATAAGCAATGCTATACTTCCAAGGTCCACCTAATACGACACCGCAGATCACCTAACTTGCAGCTCCCTTCCTTTCTGCATCTATTAATTCCGTCCAAAAAGTCCAATCCTTTCCTCCCCCTCCCTCATTTTCCAAACATTCTTTTCTCCCTCACAGCGGCTTCAACATTCCATTGCCTCTCCAATACCTCCAGCATCCACTTTTCCTGCCTTCTTCGAAATTCTCTCAACGACCTTCTCTCGTCCACCAACACTTCTTCTTGGGTCGTTTTCCTTTCCGTCCGCTCTGTTTTTTTTTCAAACATTCCCCACACCCAAATCTCATAAGCCGACTTCCTGACGACAAACTTCCCCAATCAAACCTTAGCGGAGCGACTCCGTTTCTCTCCGCGTGAAGATCCTATGATTCGAGCTTTGATCGAAGGGCGAAGAGATGAGAATACATTCCAGCTCTCCTCGATGGCGTTGAAAATTAAATGATAAGATTGGGAGGACCCTAATACGAGTCACCCCGTGGTATTTTTTTTATCCGAAAAACGGCAATCTGAGAAGATAAACGAGTACTCTTCCATGCTCCTCGCTAAGCCACCGAAGCTTCAATTTTTCTGCTCGAGCGCCCATTTCCTCCTCCACATCATTTTTACGCTTTCACTTTCCACAGCGCTTATCGACGGGTCTCCTTCAATTTTCACTCGATTTTATTCATTCATGATATCCATTTCACTGAAAGACGTACCGTGTGAGGTTTTTCTCTTTTAATCGAAGATCAGCCAAGAGCAAAGGGCACGGCCATGGTATTTTATGTAGGGTTGCCGACGATTCAATAGGGACACCAAAATATGTTTAAAACTAATTTTTCATGTGATATCAGGGGTCACTCATTGACTTTCCCAAGCATGTGTTGCGAGGGGTTTGTGATTTTGAATAACGGAGTAAATTCAACGTAAATCCAATATAAATCAATGATGAAAGTTATGGTCATAACCTTGGAAGAAATCCAATGGAAGAGGATTTGTTGGCAATGTAGGAGAACGGTGTGGAATTATGGCACGCAGAAAATCATCCCCTTCGATGGGCGAAATAGAATTGTGATTCTCGCGTAAAAAAACCAAGCCGAATAAAGTTTGGAGATGAGCCATATGCATCCAGGTATGCACTTACATAACATGAATACTGAAACAATCTGCGAATGACATAGGCTTTGGCGAGATGGACATGGAGGGGTTAAATGTATAATTTTTTTTAACTTTCACGACAAATTCAATGAGTACCTACCCATGGAATCCCGCATCATCTGCTATATCATTTTTTTCAACGCTCTGCTGATTTTGACCTTTGTTTGTGGTTTCGGATCTCGACATGCCGAATTCGCGGTTTTCCTCTGGCCGTTAGCAACTTACGCGTTCCGCTGGTGGCTATGGCGCATGCGCGGCGCGGATGTGTGGACTAATGCGTCGTTGTACTCGCTCGACGCCGCCGCACGGTTTAGGATCTCCCCTCATGGGAAACTCCCCAATGCCGAAAAAAGAACTATCTGCAAAAGCATGAATAGCATCGAACTAGACAAATTTCGACGTTCCAATTCCCTACGACGGGCACCCGTCTACATCATTTGCAATATTTTCCGCAAAGGGGGTGCGGCAGGGAGTTTTAGGAGAACTGAAAGAGGAGAGGATGAAATGAGGTATGTAGCGGGGAAACATCTTGTTACCTTATTAATGTTTACCTTCCCTTTGTGATGTGGCCGCGAATTGTTTCAGATGAACATGAGTCCTTGAATCCAACTGATCTCCAGATATATATATATATACCTTTTTGTTAAGTTAAAGCTGCTTGAGTCTCCAGGGGATCTCATCCAAGGTTATGTGGTGAATGCGTGATCCTGTGTGTTCTTCCCTGGGCGTTTTTCATGAATCGGGCATATTTTCTCAGTATTTTGCTCAATTCTTGAATATATGTTCAATGGACCCCGAAGGCTCGTACCGCAGTCTATGCCAAGGCCAACGGACCAGAAGTTAAGAATGAAAATCATTTCGAGGAGAAATACATTAAAATTCAATATCGATGCTAATTCCGTACAAACGTAAATTAATCTCATTGAAAAAACTACGTAAAAACTAAATCGCGATCGACCTGGAAAATCTAATATTTAAAGGAGAAAGGATGTAGACCAAAGCCACTAAATCAGAAATTGCTATCCTTTAGCGCCACGGCTCTAGAAGTTATAAACAAAGTCAAATATGAAGTGATCATTTGCTGGCTGTGGAACTTTCTTTCGCGCGACTCGATTAGCCCAGTCTTTCTCCAAAGTTTTTCTCCCATGGCGCAGAGAATGTACGTTATCACCCGTGCTTTTTCACATAAACCGAAGAAATAGAAAGAGAGGTACTGGAAGATCTAGGAGTCGGAATGAAAATGTAAGGCGAACTAATTAAACAAAAAAATTTACTGATGTCAACCATTAGCTAGCCAGTCATCCAACGGATTGCAGTCAGTGCCGAGAGGATTACAGAGTAAGCAGGTGAGGCGAAGATGAACCGTAAGAAAATGAAATGAAAGAAATTCCTAAGATATAGGAGGCAATACACACCAAAGTGGAATAACTTAAATTAGATCAGGTTGAGCAACAAGCTGAGCAGTAATTTAAATGGAAATGGATAAATTACGAGCAAGGAAATTAGGAGAGGAATTTACGAAGAGGTGATTAATGGGTTCCAAGGACTTGAAGTAAAGACGTATAGAAAATGTAACTGAAAATACTGAAGCCGAGTGTACCATCGCATGATTTCGATACTTGATCTTTAAGGAAAGAACTTGAGCACTGATTAGAGGCTGTTGGGAGGAAGTTATGGAGAAGGATGGATATAAAAATACTGACGGAGACAAAGGTAAACGAAGAAGTTTTAGAACGAAAGGGGAAGAATAGAAGTAGCTGGGGAAAATCGAAGAAGTCATGAAACGTGGAGTGAGGAGACTGCCTACTAATTTTTGGGGGCCGGCGTAGAATGAAGAATGTCGGATAAGCGAAGTAGGGGAGGGAGGAAGAGAACGGGCGAGTGATGCGGAGCTGCACAAAATTTTAGGGCAACGCAAAAGGCATTTAGATTGTGCAGCGCTTTAGAAGTGTGTATTTCCTTAGAAGGTCACGATAATGAGTAATAGTCGTCGGCTAACTACTTGTACTAATGAATGCTAAAAGTTTCCGTTGGGAATCCGCACCATGGCGCTTTTACATCGCAAGTAAAATTATTCGCGGCGCAAAAGGAGACCAAACGAGAAATAAATTTCGTGACTTTTTCACTCTTTAAGTGGGATTCGCTGCATTGGGCACGAGTCAAAGGAATTCCCTCGCGCAACCGTTGTATTCATGCTAAAAAAAATCTGTGATCTAAGACTGAATATTCTGAGAAATGTAACAATAGGGATAAAATTCTCGAAACTTTTTATTTTTATCGAAGCATTTTTACTTATTAGACATCGATACACTTTTCTTCATCGATGAATGCGCACCTCCAGATGATTATGCAGGTTAGTCTGCGAAAAGCATTCAACTAAACAAATAGATCCTACAGAAGTTTTATCAAAAACATTCAGTTCGCAGCATAAGTGAACGCCAAACAATAAGAAGAGATTTTACGACCGTCAGTAATTACAACAAAAAAACAATACTAATTAATGTATATTACCTTGCAATTCAGTAACACTTTAAAGATGAAAAGGAAGCGACAAAATAAACTTTTTGCACTAATATGATGTTTTCTAAATTACAAAATATTTGTATCAACGCAAATTTGACAAGAATTTTTTTGTGTCCATGTTTTTTAAATGTGATCTCCGCCTTAATCTAAGCAACTCAATCGTTCTGTTCACTGATTGGATCTTACAAAATAAAGCGCTTACAGAGTTACCTTTGAAAATATTAAACAACAGCCAACTGGAAAGCAAGCCATCTAATCATTCCATTAGCATCGATTCATCAACTGTGGGCACAATGAAGACTTCGAATCGCAATAATGAGACGAAGTGTCATTTATCGGATATGTTAACAAACTATCGTTGGCTCGCACACGATTCCGAAGGTTTATTATGACAGCCGAGCTGAACTGCAATCGTACCATGGTGATCTATTAGAAACATAAACTCGTAAATGAGAGGCACCTAGGCCAGGATCCTGGCTAACAACTACACGACGAAACAAATTTTACACTGCGATCGTGCGAAGAGGCATAGAAAATTGAATGAGGTCGGGAAGAAAAATAAGGGGTAGGGGGCGTTCTCGTGGTAAAAACAAGCGCTACCTTCAATGTCGACGAACGAATTGATGAGAATTATTGGGAAGCTGGACTCGGGCAGCGGTTCTCTGGAGTCTTTAGCATGGAGCACACCCCTGGAGCACATGATCCTCTTCTAAAGTTAGGAACACGCGTTACATATGCGAATGGCCAAAAACGCCGGCAGATTCACCGTGGTCCGTGGGGGCTGTCGGTCAGCAACAGAAAAGAACGGCTCGTCTGATTTCGAGAGAAGAGCACGCAAACTGCTATCACACTCCACCAAGTCGTGAGCTACTGATGATGTTGGACCGCTAAATAAGCGTCAAGGAGTTGTTGTTTTACCGAGTTCCCTCCCTCCCCATCCTATTTCCTAGCACCTTCCCCTGACTGCTCTTCGACAATCTTTTATTTTCCACTGCTATTTTCGGAGGGCGAGGAGAAGATGAACACAGGCCCAACCTCCCAACAAAAAAGAACAGGCTTAGAACAGTTGGATACCTGCCCGGAATCCTTTCTAAATACCTTAGCAAGATGACGACGGCTACCTGTTGTCTGTTATTCTTTACGCGGTTTCTTCAATGAAATAAATGTTTGTCATTATAATGCACTCACCACTCCATTGTCACCTTCCACCACCGAACGCCATTTCCGTTTCGGAGAACAAAAATATTTCAATTGTCGTCTAAGTCAATTCCACGCGACAGGTAGTCTAAAACTATTTATCACCGAAAGAGCGATTACGCTAAAAATATTTACTTTATATGTTTATTTCATAATGACTTTGTAAGAAAACACTTAACATAAAAAAATTCAAAGCAATCGTTAAACATTTCATTTAAAGTTCTGACATTCTACTTCTAGCAATAGCATCTTTAAACTCACCACGTTTTGTCGCGCCGAATTTCATATAATTCCCATATCGATAGGTAGGTACCTACTTAATTTTTAATGTAGACCTGATTTCTCCACAACGACATGCCTGCATTCAGAAAAAAAAATATCTAACCTACTATTTTCATTTGAAAATCTCCCTGATATTCTGTTTAACGCCATGCAACAGCAAAATCTGCATTCAAAATGCATAAGCATTTTCCTGCTATAGAATGAGGGGACTTACCTTCCTGATCGCGGATGCGGCCACTTGAACTATCTCCATCGCCGTCGACGTCAAAGGGTACAGGGAAATGTTGAGGTCTTTCTGGACTGGCCATATTTACAGAATCCATTTAATTATAAAGAGTTTAATGCATGAATCCGAAGCAACAACCTGAGCCGCACGGTTGCAGTGTGATTCTGACAGATATTTGTCTGCATCATTCTCATTTCTCCCTGAAGGTGGCAACCGTTAACAGTCGAATTTCGAAACATGGAAATAAAGTGCAATCCATATTCCGTATATGGAAAACGATGTTTTTTGGGAACACAGTATTCGTTTCATTGTCCACTAAGGAGAAAGAATTTAGCCAACTCAAGCATTTTATATTTTTATTTTAACCTTCATGATAAAATCTTCATCCATTTACATAATAACATACATATCAATTTATGAAAGTTATTTTAATTATAAGTTTACATATCAAACCTTGCGTATAATTTGACACTTGAAGTTGCATTTGTACTTATTCTTTGTTAAGGTACTTTTGATTTTCATATCTAATGGCAATATTTACAAAAATATTTTGGTTGCCAAATAACTGGGACTATTGTCACTCCGCCAAATTTAAATGATGGCATAGCGCATCATCTAATTGATATACTAGCACATTTGCAGATACAAGCCATTAGCAACGATTAATATAGATTAACGGACTGTGGAACTGCTAAATGAGTTGTTTGTGCCATGTGTTTACGCGATAAAATGACGTCATGAAATTCGTTACAATCAGTGGAGTTAATCAAACACTCAAAATGCGTCAGAAATACCTACACCAGTTCTTAGAAGCAATAACATTTCGAATCGAATTAATTCGAGCATGCATATTCCACAGTTGAATACAGTTAGTGAAAATACTTACATTCAAACGTGAAAAAAATCGATGGCACCAAGCCATAAGACCTCACTCAGAAAAATAAGTTAATCTTTGCTATTACCTGATAAATTTAAGGAGTACAGACACTAATTCCAAAGCATATAAAGCAAACCAAAGGCTTGCTCTAATTCCTTGTTAAATCTTCCGTGTTCTATGAACTGCTAGAGACAAGCATTTATTCAAGGCACTTTCATCAAGTGAAAATATTTATAATAATTTAACAAACCAGAAACGGCTGTAATAGTACACTTTCAAAATTCTTTAGACACTCAAAATTCTATTTTTTTTCCATTTATATTACTTTTTAGGGTCCACAGTTCTGCGCGTTGTTAGCCTCGTGTCTTTTTTTGCCTGAAATTTACGTATGGCTGTCTTTAATTTTTCACCCTTGTATGTATCTGAACCCAACCCATCTTTCCTAGTAGACTGCCGAGACAATGGTCTGCTTGGTACTTGGGGAATCTCTTTTCCTGGTCTCTCAGCTTTTTCTGCAGTAGAATGTTCAGTGTCCTTACGAGTACTCTCCTTTTCTTTACCCTTGCCTACCTTTCCCACTTGACCCTCTTCTCTTCTTGTTGTCTTTTGAGACACTGCTCTCATCTCCCCAATCCCAGTCTTTTCCATTTTTCCACCAACAGCTCTCTCCTTATTCAAATCATGTGATCCCTTTTGTTCCGGAGACTGGCGACTGCGATCCTGTTTTGCAGCCTCTGGTTCTTTAACAGTTTCAGTTTTAAGACGTGCATCCACATTTTCTGATAGGTCTGCTCGTTCTGAATTTTTCTGCTCTTGCAGTTTTCTCTCTTGCTGTACTTCTTCTTGAACAGAGTCACGAGCACAATTTTCTTCCAAAATTTCTGTTTTCTCTTCCTCCTCTTTATAAGTCTCTTCTGTGACTTTGCTTTCTTGATCATATTTGCTCCTTTCAGGATCACTCTCGAGCAAATCTCTTTCCTGGCCTTGGCTCCTTTCTGGTAAAACATGAGACTCTGCCACAACAGTTTCAGCTTCATCATGCTTGTACTCCCCAATTTCCGACACTTCATCTTGGGCATTGTTTTCCTCATTGCCCAACGCTTTCATCCCTTCAGTCACACCCATATCATACTCTTCTTTTACCTCTCTTCCTTTCCCACTCTCAAATTCTCTTTCTTCAACTTCCCCCCCCTCATCATGTCTCTGATCCTCTTGCTCATCCCTCGTGTATTCCTGATCAGCGTCTTCAACTCTCTGGCTCTCCACTTCCCCATAGCTCTCCTGGGCCCTGTCATCAGTCTCACTCATCCTTTCCTCTAAATTATCACCTCTTTCCGTTTCTTCAGAACCATATGTTTGCTCATGCTGGTCTGCGATATAGTCAACATTTTCTCCAGACCCCATTTTTTCTTCTTCTTCGGGCTGATGATACCTCTCATGGATCATACTTCCCACCTCATCTTTTTCTTCCTCCTCCCATGATTCCTCCTGCAACTCATGTTGAGGTTGCGTAATCCTCTGTCCTTCTTGGTCTGTACTCTCTTCAGTATAGACTCCCTCCTCACCCCCGTCCTCTTTTTTATGAAGAGAGTAATTATTCTGTTCATCTTGAAAATCAACATCCCGATCATTATTGTAATCAGAACCACGTCTTTCATCCATTTCCATGAGTTTCCTATTCTCATCATCATTTTCAATATTTTCAACTGATTTAACATCTTCATGATACAAGTCTTCTTGTGCATATAATTCCTTGGTATGATTTGCAACCAAATTCTCAGGTTCCTCATAATACTGACCTTCACTCTCATGTTCAACACCCTCAACTGATATACTACCAATCTGATTGTCATTTTCTTGCCTAATACTCACAACAGAGCTTTCTGCCTCCTCATCATACTCTATACTTCCCTTACTGATTACCTCACCATGATCTGCACCATATAATTCACCTCCATCAGTTTCTTCCACATGTTCTCCAGTTGGGAAAGGCTCTTCCTTCTCTGAGGTGTCAGAATCTTGCAAATTCTTGCCAATTCGATCTACCAGCTCTAAACAAGTATCAGCAGGGACATTTTCCATGTTATCACTGCTTATGTTGCCACTTCCCCCTTCAATATCTTTGTCGTGATGACTTTTGCTAACATCCTTCTGTTGATTCATTTCATCTTCTGTCGTTTCTGATGAAATTGCTGCTTTATCACCTAAATTACCCAACAAATGCTCAGCTGCATCACTGCCAATGTTTTCGCTACTTTCATACCCTGATTGAGTTAAAGGTTTTGATTGGCTTTTATCATTTCTGAAAGAGAGGGAGATTTTGTCAAAAGTTGAAAACAGTATTAAACTTTCTTCTTCCTTTACAAAAACGTAATGCAGGTCCAATCCAAGCACCATTTATTTCAAAAAGAATAACTTTATTTTTTATTAAATTGATATTGCTCATGGGTCTCCTACTGAGTACATTTTTCAAGTTTAATTAGTAATCCAAAAGTTAGATACATTACTCCTTAGAATTATTTTTCTACAATTTTTACATTCTGAAAAATTTTATTCGGTACTTGGTGCTGACCATAAATTTATTTTTTATTCATAATCTTTATCTCTCACAAAACTATATATTAGACTGAATACATCTTTGAATTATTTCTAAAGGTGTAAAAGTTCTAAAAAAAGCTCACCTAAGATTGCATTGCCTTGCAGAAGCAAAATTTAATGGAGTATGCTGCAACTTGAGTAGCAAAAAATTCTAAGACTATTTCACAACATCAAAAAAACCTGCAAATCACAATAGTAGCAAATAAGCACCCATCTAAGTATGTTGTATGGGCTTCTTTTTACTATCACAAGCATGAATATATATACACATTTTTCAAGAAAAAAAGGGAATTATAAATTAAACAGCTGCAAACTAAGCAGTATAGTAAAAAACAATTTATTTCAATAACAATTATTTCATGATACATATGCAGTGAGTGTATTATCCAGGAATGATGTGGTATTCTGTTTTACAAATGGGAAAAAAACTTTGTAAACAGAAGCACTCAGCAGCCAAACACCACAATTGATCAAAAATTCAAAACAGCAAAAACATTAAGTGGGTACATTCTATCCACCCCATCAAATCATTTTTATGATTTTTCACAAAAATATATTAATTTTATTGTACAAATATAGAACTTTCGAGAACATCTTACTACAAAGAATTCTTATATTGATGTCCTTTCCTATGGAAATGCATCATGCAAACTTCCTTTCATGCATAAGTGTGCAGAATTATAAAACTGTTTTATATATACAGAATAAATAGTGAATTATATTAAAGACCATTTCTGTCATTATCTAGAGCTGTTTATAAATTTCCAATCAGTAAAATTTAAAAAATAACACAATTTTGTTCCCATTGAAAGGTGAAAGCACTACTAAGATAAGGCAGAATCCATTGAATAGAAAACTGACAAGCACATATAATGAAAATGTAGGTTGATAGTAATTCAAAAAAGAACTTAAAATTATGCAAAATGCTGTGTGGAGAGTATTTTGTGTGTATTAAGCCTCACATCCCAATAACCTACCGTTTCCCTTCAACAAGAGCAGCCATTTGGTTTTCCAACTCATCATAATCTGCATCACTGGAGGAGAATTGGAATGGTTCCTCCAAGTTTCTTTGATTACTTCCAAAAGAAGTGGGAGGCCTAGGAGTCTGTTCTGCATCTGCCATATCCCTAACATTACCTCTGATATCATCACCACTTTCACCAGCAATCCCTTCAACTTCACTGGCCTCAGCTTCTGAAGTTAGGCCTGAAGTTTCATGAGATGATATGTACCCGGATTTTTGAGGTTTGCTATCTCTCACCATGATTCCCTTGCCACTCACATCTTCTTCAGAACTGGATTTTCCTATATCTGGTGTTGACTGTGTTACAACCAAACTTGGTTGAGGCTCAGACGTGCTTCCCCTAACCACTCTACTCTCATGATCACTAGGAATATCTGAATGTATTTTCTCACTTAAGAAATGAACGTTATCATTACCAACACTCTCTCTATTTTGCATATTAAAGAACATATCACTGCCATTATTGCTCTGCAAGTTCTTTTTCTGAAGTGAAACGTTGACATCGCCAGTCTCTGTAGACCTCGGGTTTAAATGGGAGTCCACATCTTTCATTCCTTTCCTTGCTTTGCTTGTGTCAACAGGACGGGTGGCATCATTAGCAATGTTATCATCTGATAAGGAAACATTCAATAAATCCTTGCTCGTATTTTCTTCTTGTTCAAAACTGGGATCACGTGAACTCGTAGATTTTTCCTCTGAATTCATTCCTACTCTAGAAAATTCAAGATTCAAACGCTGGACACCAATATTTTCTGCTACAGATTGCCTTGCATTAACATTGCCAAAGTGGTAATTCGAGGGAGACTCTGCTGGCTGGCCATTTAGTAAGTGACGCTGAAAATCATTAGAAGTTACATGAAATTTCTCACTTTGCCTTGGAGAATATGGCACCGAAGAATTAGTATTTTTATGGTTCACCTCATCCCTAAGTTTACTATAAGCAGAATTTCTTTGATCATTTTTACGGACACCAGGATAAATGTGATCTTTATTCAACATAATTTCCTCAGAATTCACTTCCTTTTCCCAAGAAGGGTACATTCTTTTCATGTATGCTTCGTAGTGTAACTGAAAAATATACAAGGGACCATCATCATCATGCAGGCATCAATATGTAATCAAACTATACAATAAATAGGTCATGACTTACCTTCAGTAATTTTAATCTTTCCGTTTTAGCAGACAGCATATTGGCCTGGCTTTCAATTTTGTCGAGGACCCGAAGAATTCGATCGTTTCGCTCATTACGAGCATCCTCGTTTTCCAAAAAACGATTATACTTTTCCCTTATTTTCAACAGTTTATTGCCTTCATTTTTATTTGCCAAACCTTTTAAAACTTCTTTGAATTTCAATTCCAAGATATAACGATCCTCTTGGCTATATTTAGGAAGAATTAAGCACGTTAAAAGTTAAGAAGTAGGTCGTAAATGTATCAAAAGTTGACTTATATTCTCACCTTTTCCTCCATCTATCTTCCAATTCGGCCATTTTTCGGCTTAAGCTGGTTTTCTCACTTGTTCTATACATATTAACAAACAGCAATTAGACGAGCACACCTTTTAACAAATAAACTCTGTTGACAACCCGAGAACCTGTACCAAAACAAGTGTCTCATGTAAAGTGACGTTCCCGCTCCCAGGATCAACAAATAACTTAAAAGAGAAGACGTGTAGAATGCGCATGTCGTGACCGAAAACCAGGGAAATTCGTTCGAACGCGAAATCGATATCACGGTCAGATCATTGAGCTAACTATCTCCTTACCCATTGTCTCAAGAAAAAAATTGTCCCCACCACAACCAGTTGCAAAGTTTTTGCCATAATAATTCACTCTTTATTTTATGTTTCTTGTCTAAATAGAAAAAAATATTAAATATGAAATTTTATAATTTTTGCTGTCATCTTTTGTATAAATAAATCCTTGTCATCTGATAAATATAATATTATATAAGCAAAACATCCAAATATTTGTATCATACCATCTTCCTTAGTTATTATTTTTCCCATTAACTGGTTTACTCTAATAAACTAACTAATTTATTCCAAAAATGTGGCTATATTAGGTTCATGTGGGGTTAGAAAGTGTAATTACTTAGCCTCCCCTTTTAACTTAATTATAATACTTCAACTACGCCTGAAAGTGTGCCCATAAGGTCACGTCGATAGTCCTTCTTTACGGCATCCGAAAAACTTCAAGGAAACGAGTCAAGGGGGGAGGAAGACGGAAATAGCTTGAACGCTTCATCCCTTCACGAACAGCTACGAAGTGACTCAAGACGAGAAGACATTATCGGTCAAGGAATTGGGAAATCACATAGAGAAAATCCAATCCATAAAATAATTATGAAGCTTTTTTAAAAGAAATCCACCGAATATTTTCGTGGGTTACAATTGATAGATAGGCACCTATACAGTAGCAGAGGTTAGAGGGGGCGGTCCGGGACCTGGGGGGCACTTTTTGGGCCCGGCATTTTTAGTCTACTGCAGTGGTCAGGGAACCGGGGTAATTACTTGAAAGTGGGGTAAAAACGAAAATCAATCTCTCGGGGTTACCTAGTTAAAATCTCCGGGGGAACTTAGGTCCAGCCCTGTGTGGCACATTTACGCGACGTCTATCCATAATAGCGATGGTTTTCGGGCGTTCCTCCGCGTCAGGGTGTCTTTTGGTGACAACAGTTTACCAAGCAGAGCCAACTTAGGGATCCCATTCACCCCCCCCCACCATATAATACCGACAATATCGATGCATCGCCACTTCTGATCTGAAGACACCAGCAGGATGGCTGGAGTAACTGTTGTCGCCAAAATACACCCTGACGCGGAGGAACGCCCGAAAACCATTGCTATTATACATACATAGTTGTTAGTACTGTTATTGCTTGATGCATATGTACTGTATAGTATATCACTTGGTATTTGTGTAGTCTTTTCTGGTAATGTTTAATTCTTGGATTGTTTATTCTGGATTAATTACTTGCCCTGTAATTATATTTAAATAGCATAGCTCATATCCGGTGACAAAAAGGGGGTTCTGACTCTGCAAAAAGTTAGAATCACCAGATAACTAGAGGTGCAAGGAGGAACCTGCACGAAGATTTTTATTTGACTCTGCCATCAAGTTTTAAAATGAAATATTGATGAATTTCTAAGGTTTAATTAATGTTAAAGTATAACATTTCAGCAATACCTATTATTAGCATCTAAGGTGTGCTTATTTCACAAATTTAAAATTGATGGTATCAGGAATAGATTGTTTTTATCAAACAATGAAAAACTAGAATTGTACAGAAAATATTCCAATGAAATGCACAGAACAAATAGATCAAGAATTTCAATGCTTTCTTGATATACATATTACATAAAACAAAATAGGCATGCTGTTTTATGTCACATGTATAGACAGCTCAAATTGTTTTTAACATATGAAGTAATGTTAAAAACAATTTGAGAAATGAGATTTGAGATTCTTAAATGGAATGACATGGATGACATCGCAGTAGTAGCAGATAGGCGAGAGGACCTGCAGGCATCTTTGAACGCTAT
>LYUA01000094.1:1235065-1249763 GCA_002093875.1 Calopteryx splendens
TTTAACATATAATTTTATTATTAATGTACTGTATGATGTGTTACCAATGTGTATATAAAGGTTTTGACCTCCAAGATCCAGAAATACGCTCACAAGAAATATTTGAAAAAAAAACACTATTTTCAAAAATAAGCTGTGAGCTTTCTGGGCATGAAAACTGAAAAAGCCGTGAGGCGAAAGGGTTAAAGTACGTAATCTTAATTAGGTAAATGTATTCGTATTTGTCAATATTGACAATATTTTAGGGGTTAATTGTCTATTGTGCCTAATGTTTATCATCCCTTGTTTATAATTTATAGCCTACTCAGCCATTTAGGTACATTACCCATAGCAAACAAAGTGGACTTATAGTTTGGTCCATGGCAGTTATCACACAACCAGTTAGATCTGACAGTTCACAGACAGTAACAGGGTGTAGCAATATATCACAATTCAATAATATGTGCAAAGTATATGCATATGCAACTACCTAGACAACAGTAATTTATAATATGTAGCCAAATGATAAATAATCTATTAGATGGCATGCATGTTCCTCAATCTAAGCTATACAAATATATATTCAGAAATTAGTCAGTGATTCAGTAGGTAACAAAATAGGGGTTCCAATGCCCCAAATTTCAATATTTATACCATTCCAAAGCTTATAATAAATTCTGTCACGTTGCAGCCTTAGTGAAAGCAAAACATTCACTTAAGTACAAAAATTCTATTTCAAATTTCTAAACATTGACAAAAAAGTATAGTGAAATAAACAACAAGACTTACGATTTCATCATAGAAAGCCTGTAGGTGAAAAAGAAAGGATTTTATTTCTAGATCACAAACTGTGGCAAACTTCATACTTATAATTCCAAAATGAAAAATTCTATTTCACCCCTTATGATGACTAAAAGGGAACATTTATATGAAACTCAACTTCATCCTACAAATGTTGAAAGAACCTCTAATTTGACCATGTACCTGGTTTCTCCTTATATTCATTTTACAAGTTGAAACTAATGTCATTTTTAAAAACCCATTTCTGTTAAAAAAGAAATGCATTGAAAAAAATAGAAAATGTACATAAGTGAAAGCCTGTCCCATCTTAATAAAAACCCTTTTTTACCTCCTATTTATTAGCCTGAAATGAAAATCAAACTTCAACAGTTTTGATGGGAGGGTCCAATCCCAATTTGACTCACTGCTGTCACACAACAACCCACTGGATGCCAATATGCCAACCCCCTAATTACTGAGACAACCCAGAACTTTGACATTGAGAACTACTGCAACAGCTGAAGCAAAAAAAGAAATAATGGCATTTTTGATTATTTATACTTGAAGCACCTACTATACAAGCAAGAAATTTAATTTTACAGCAATGTTCATTAAAGTAGCAAAATACCCAAATATTCATAATTATAAGTCCCAAGCCACACACAAAACCCTCAGGTTTAGAGCATTTGATCTAAATCACATTTTTAGCAGAGGAAAAAAAACAGCTTGTAATTTTAACAATGAATTAAATCACCAATCTTACAAGTGAGACATTAAATTAAGAGCACTGCTCAACAGCAGTTAATACAATAAATTTCCATTTATTTTCACGTAGAAATGTTTTTTGATTCATGATGTGATTTAATGCCATTCAAGGTAAACCAAAGTTTGCACAAATTAAGCTAAGTGTACATATAGCATAGGTAAAAGGTTATTGGAGAAATGAACTTGGAAAATGCATGAAATTGCATTTCTTTAATGGTCACTTCTGAAAAGAGAAACACACATTCAGCTACCCCCAAACCAATGTACATACTCTCATGCATTTTCAACCATATGGGGTGAATGATAATTTTAAAATAAAAGAATTTACACAATGATTAAAACAAAAAGACAATAATAAAGAAAATAGGAATGACAAATGGAAAACTATGCTTTTGGGCACAAAAATTAATTCACTCCCATTATATGCACATCAAATTAGCAGAGGAAAGAAATAGAAATGTGATCTCTTGCTATGAGTTGAAAAATAAGTGATATCACCCTATCCATATCAGTACTCTTCTATGGAGTTATGAGGAAATAAATACCATAACCAATACTATACTTTTGTTGGCCAATGACCTGCACATGGCAAGGAAAAAGACTCCTGTACCCTTTAATGCAGATAATTCATGTTGGATGTATGCTGGGAGATATTTTTGAGTCTTTTATCAGAAAAATACCTTGCCACCTATTATGAATGTATTTTAAATCCATATATATAAAAGTCATTAATCAATTCTGTGTGTCCTGTACCACCACTGGGTGTCATGCATGTTATATAGAAAGCAGTCTTATCCAGTCCGTTATTTGTATTAATTCACCAAAAATTAATACAAATGCAGTTCCAACAAGAAATTTACTACCACATCCATGACCTAGGATTAAAAAAATTTGTCTTTATCAGGTGGCAAGATACAGTTTTGCAGTGGTGTATATGTTTACACATAAGGGGAGTGGGGGGAGGAGAGTAAGGGGTGAACTAATGATGGTTGGATGCTGATGAAGGGGGTGGGTGGAAAGGAAGAGGAGGGGTTGGAAAGGAAGAGGAGGGGATGGAAGGGGAGGGTCAGTACATGTTTACCACTTTAACCCTGGCCAATGTTAAACTGAACTAACCAACTGTCTCTTTCTGTTCTTCGGAAAGGAGAAGTTCCATGAAGTCAAGCTGAAATGTGTGACAATGCATTCTATAATAAATTGTGTTGCAACAAACAGAAATGTCTTTTACACAAGGCAACATCAATCGTGAAAAAGACAATTTTTTTCCCATCACTAGTTTTGAGGTTGAGGGGCTGATTTCAGGTTTTAATTTCATTTTCTCAGCCACTTTTTGGGATAAAATAATGTCATCAAATCACAAGTTGGTTCAATGGGTGACCATGAGCATGTATGTTCAACATTATCAAATATTTAGTCAGTGATACTAAATAATAGATACCTGTATCAATGAACATTATACAGCTTATGAAATGTTCAAACAACACCCAACAGAAAATTCAATTAAAAGTCTTTCTTGGAGACTGTAATTTGTGAAGCAAAAAATCTCTGCATTTGGCACCAAATAAACTGGTGAAATGTTTTTCAACATCTACAATATTCAGTGTCGACAGTATTTCTAATACAAGCACATAGGTATTTCAAATACATAGTTTAACCATATTACTTTACTCTGTATTACAAAGGAATTGCCAAAACTGAATTTGTATTTTAAGTTCAATCAAATTTGTATCATGTTTTTAAATACAAACTCTCATATTTCAGTCTACTACAAAGTATAGTCAAAAATTTTCTTCAATCAATAAAGAAATGTTGGCTGAGATCTGAGATCACTAACAGAACTTAAATACAGGAACTAGTGATTTTATTGATTTTTCACAAGGTACTTCCAGTGCCTACTTTGAAAAAGAACTAGTTTTATGCAACTCAGCATTTTTATCTGAATATGAATTACTGGAATGCATTTTTTACAATCCTGGCAATGCTACAGTTAACATGCATGAAACGTAAACAGCAGTGGTATAAATTAGCCCAATCCCATAGCTTGTTAAAATCATATGTACAAGATAAATTGAATATATTAATAACGTGGCACCCTTGCCAAGTCAGCGCAATTGGTAATTATGGAGTATAGAGCACTAAACATATAATTTA
The DNA here is from genome assembly GCA_002093875.1 of Calopteryx splendens. Lineage (NCBI taxonomy): Eukaryota > Metazoa > Arthropoda > Insecta > Odonata > Calopterygidae > Calopteryx > Calopteryx splendens. The sequence continues at coordinate 1,238,741 of LYUA01000094.1, forward strand.
CCTAGAGTTTGAGTTTATGAATCGCATATAATTAAAAATGTTTTGAGATAAACTTCCATTTCCTGAAAATAAATTTAAAGAGACATGGCAAATATTACCTCCCAAAAAACTTGGACTTAGCAAAAGATGGAAATTTATCTTTAAGATGCAATTTCTTGTGCTTGATTAGGAGTTCCTTGTGAAGTTTTTTGAAGTCGTTATATCTCTTCCAAACAGTCACCTAAAAAGTGCAGATTAAAAGAAGTTAGGTACTTAAAGTTGATATTTAAATTGTTAGGTTATCACAATAGTTGTAACTATTTAGCGATTCTACCTTAGTCGCTGCTTCGGGCGATAACTTCGGATAAACCTATTAAGAAATTATATTGTTGGATTAGGCATTATATCAAGGAGAATGAAAACGAGATGCACACAACTAGGTTTACCACTTACAATTGATGTCACTTTATAAACTGTGAAACCTTTCGAATGCCTTCGAGGATCAGACACACTGAATTTCCGTGTCCAATTGTCAGTCTTTGGTGCCATGTTTTTCAACATAACTTCAAAGATATATCGTAAAACACAATCACGATCAGTGAATAAGCTCACCTACACCTGCCTTATAAATTCACAACACTCGATTTACATCACACAGATTATAAAACCTTTTATCGTTCACCCTTTTGTTCACAAGCACTGACCTAAATCCTCGGAAATAAAACATTTTAATAATTTCTTCTCTGTGCATAAATTTTGCTTATTACCCATCCCAACATTTCGCAGCTGTTCTCATAATAACCGGTTACGCAAATCTGATAATAGATGTCGCGATGTCGCCCTGTCGCAGAAGACCCCGCGCGCCCCGCGCCCTGCGAGACTCATGTAAATGCGATCCGTTTTTTTAAACCTATACAGCAGAAATAGCTATCTAAATTTGAATCAATTTATTTAAATAACTCAAATACAATTAGTTTAAAACAGAGTTTATCATTAATTAGAACACAAAAATAAATGTTTGACATTACTACCAAGATACAGTTTTAAATAATAGGATATAATGCGCAATTTCGTCAGTCTTTTAATCAGGTCGAGGTGTGCAATGCGATGTTTGCTGTCCTGTGTTGACCGGTGGATTTAATCATTTAATCGTGTTGATATGTTGAGGTGAATTGACGATGGCAAACAGTAATTTGCTGAAGGGCCCTGCGCCCACAGTTGATCAAATCAATGCAGATAGGATTACTCAGGTAAATCTTGTAAATAAGTGTGAAAACCTGCAAATTTCCCTTTACTTGATTGATGATAAACCATGTTTTTAAATTGATTCACATATTGTTGTTATGCTTTTGTTTAAATAGCTAGCGAATCAATATTGGTCTCCTCACACCTCTGAAAATCACTTGCCGTTTGATCATAAGATAGTAGAAGATATATATGTACAGGAAATTCGCGGTTCTAGGTAAGGAAACTTGTTTTTTTTTCTATTTGGTGCTTATTTTAAAACTTCGCTATCTATATTTTGCACTTTTTACTTTCAGCTTTGCAATCAGGAGAATTATGATGCTGGAGTTTAGTCAGTATTTGGAGAACTACTTATGGCCCAATTACTCATCAAATGCTTCTTCCCATGCCCACATGATGTCTATAGTTGTTATGGTAAATGAAAAGTTTAGGGAAAGAGTTCCTGCGTGGGAACCGTTTAAAAAACGCCCAGATCACTTTCCAGCATTTTTTCACCAAGTGTTAGAAGCTTGTCTTGAAGAAAATCTAGTTTCACTTCGTGAGCAAACTGCACTTTTGGTATTCCTTAACCATTGTTTTAATAGCATGGAAGTGGATCTAATTAGAGAGCAAGTGAAGCGTCTGGTCTCCCTGTCTATGTGGATTTCATTGCAAATGGTATGTATTGCTTCTTTTTTACCATTTGTTATACTTGTACTGTGGAACAATTTATGATAATAGTTATAATTTATTAAGCTAACCTAATACGATGTAAGAACGGTAAATCTTAATTCCTTTTTTGATAAATGAAACTCATTTATAAAGACTAAGAAAGGAATCATATTTTTAAAGACTCAATATTGAGATACTTATTTATTTCCCACTAATATTCATTTGCGATAACAGATACGACCCCACATTCATTGAATTTTCCTTAGCTATTGTAACTTAAAATAGTGCTTTAAATTTGATTATGAACCGCACCTTCCCGGATTTATTTCTTTAAACAAAAAAACTTACAGAAAGTACTGCCCTCCTCCACCTCCGTTCATGCTAAATGTCTATTAAATACTAGATTTCATATTACCATTCCAGGTTGTGTAATAGTTGTGGAAGTGCATTCTAGAATGTTTGATCATTGAAATAGCCGAGATTATTTATTAATGCTTTTCAAAGGGAAAATATCATGATACTAAAACTTAAGTACATTCTTGTGGAGCATTATGAACTGTTTTTCATATGCATGATCCAATATAGAGTTATCAAGTGTGGCATGCACTGCTTAATTACATGCGTGCAGGACAATGTAACCATAATACACTCTATTATTGATCAGTAGGTCAAATATATGTGATACACAGTGCACAAATGCACAGAAAATATACAAATGCATCCATCAAGAAATGCAAAGCCTGATATAAATGATCTCACATATATTCATCCGCCAAGGGGTGCTGTATTCCAGTTAGTAGAGCACTGAGCTACTAACTGGAGGGCCCGGTTTCATTGCCAGGTGAAACCTCTGGGCACCTTCAGTTTCACTCAAGCTGTGTGTTTTTTTTGGAAACCAGATTTTCCTGGGGAACTGCATGCAGCACATGAGAAGGAATTGGCCCTCCCTTGTTACCCTGATGTGTGAATTTTACACACTGTTTACTTAATGTTTCACCATTTCACAAAGTAGTAGCTGTTTTTTAAGTTCCATTTTAAATGCATTTACATTGCATTTATTTTTTCTCTGCATCGGCAATTTCTTGAAGAAAGAGGCCGAGTGATGGGGACCTTTCTTTGATACAGTACATGGTTGGTTTTTTAGATGCACATTCTGCCTCCCCTGTGTCAATTAATCATGTAAAGAGGAGGTTGGCAAAAGAATCTTGGATTGTTTATTTTTAGCGAAGCACTATCTTTTCTTCTGCATGAATGTGATAGTTTAAAATGGCATAGATAATTAACAATTCGGTTATAAAAAGTTTTTTAACAATATTAAAAAATGCAGAAAATAGAGGGGGTATATATGGGCCTATAATAATTTGATTCAATTTATGGTCCATTTTTGTGCTGGAATTATTAATGAAGTTTTAAGTTTGGTGGGAAAATGACCATTGCAGATAAATAATGTTTTAATGTCTGAAAGGAATAGAGATCAGCTAAGTGGCTAGGTTGATGATAGGCAATAGTGCCCTTTCACTTCCAACAGACCATTTATTGCCTAGAGATTGTATTATTGTATTTTATTTACATTTTCAACCTTGCTATGGCCAGATGGCGAGTGTATTATTGAATTAGGAGTATTTATCATATTGTATATTAATGGACTTTTACTTTTCTCTGGTGGGCAGAACTAATTGTAAAAACAATTTAAATGCCTATAGGATTAGTAACTGTAATATCATTACATTTAATGAAAGGAGGACTTTGTTGACAAGGATTGCTGTTTGTTTGTTGTTTAATAGCATTCCATGCAGCTTTGCAGAGATTATTTGATATGAAGATACGATCGTCAAAGTAGTGTTTTTTTATCTATAACCTCATATTTGTATTGATGCAAAAGTGCCATATACTTACTTACTGATCTATGTGACCAATCAGATTGTGATGTAAATCTTAGGTGGTGACAATGGATTACTTATTTGTAGTGGAGTGATGACTAGTTCAGTTCTGTATTTCAGTTATAATTTTTGTACTGAATAATTCTCTTCATTCTCAGGCTTACTTAATGAAGTCCCTTGGAAGAATCACTTTATTGAGGATAACCTATTTTTTGTGTCTGTGTGTAATAATTAATATTAAAATTAACATTCTTATGCTTAATTTTCCTCAATATTTAGGGAAGGAGGGAACAGGAATTAAAAGCTGTGCCAAAATGGAGAAAATATTGGAAGCTCATAAAGAAGAAGGACAATCCAGACATGGTTGAGCAGTTGCAATGGGAGAGGACTTTTCTTCAGCGAATAATGGTTAAATTTATGAAACTTTTGGAGACAATAGAAATTGAAGGTAGGTAGAATGTAATAATTTATGATTAAATGGTTGTATTCAGTAAATAATGTCAATAGTTGAAAATGTCTAGAGTGTTAGTGGTACGATCTGGAATTGTAATATGTAGATTGAAGAAATGAACATTGTGTCCATTTCTTTGGGGATGGTACACTTGTCTCTATTCATCCATACACTCTATTCATCCTTTGAAAAGAATCCAAAGTGGAGGTAATCCATGATGAAACTGATTTTTGTGCATCAAAAGAATTGAAAGAAGACGTGTGAGCTATTGGCTGTGAATGTGAAATACGCAAAATCCTAAAGCCAATAATAGAAGAAAGCTCTTATAATGCTATTTTGGTCAACCGGTGACCATCAACTGGGAGAAAAAAGAGAGCTTGACACCGAGAAGAACGTCAGTACTCTAGCACTGTTCAATGACCTACAACCTTCTACCATAGCCTGTTTAAAGCTCTCTTTTTTCTCCCCGTTGATGGCCACCGGTTGACTGAAATAGCATTATAGAAGCTTTCTTAACTTCCTTTTATTGGCTTTAGGATTTTACCTATTTCGCATCAATAGAATTGATTCAAGAGTAGCTATTTTAATTGGTAACATTTACATGATGTGGATTAAATGACTGCGAAGCCTATCAATTGTGTGAAGGAAGCAGTGTTAACTGAAGCACAATACTTCCTTTCATTCAGGAGGGGATACTTATATATTATGCGGAATAGTGTTTTCCAGCATGCATAAAGACCATTGACCTGTGGTAATGGATTGCTCAGAATGGAAAATTATACAGGCTTGAAAGTTGACTTTTGTTGTTAGGTAGCAAGCTATTACAGCTATAATGTTTATATTAAAAGACGAACAATACTCCTAGGGTGGTAAAACTGTTCTTACACTTAGAGGGTGGGATTTTCTAGGTGAAATATGTGAAAGGGATACTTTTAAATACCTCTCTTTACATAAGTGACAAGTGTTATTCATTGAGAATTGTTTCGCATCTCACATTCATCTTGACAAAAAATAATTTTCTTAACTTTTTTATCACAATAACATGAAAAATTCAATTGTTTGTGTAAAGGTATGTCTAATTATTTTTCAGTGAAATAGTGTAAACATTTAGAAATTTAATAACCATACTTAAATAATACAATAATTTGGGGGTGGTTTTGATATGTATTAGAGGTGGATTAGAAGGTTTTAACAGAGGCAAAGTTATCCTTTAGAATATTTTAAGTAAGATAACAAATTTCTGTTGTTAGCTTTCAATAATAAATTAACTTGCAATTGCTGGACTGATCTTTTTTGCATGTGTTATTATGAAGTATTGTGTGAATGGCTATTTTATGCATATATTCCTATTGGCAGTGACTGAGCTTTCTTGTTTGTCTGTGGCACTCTCCCTTATGCGTTATCTTCAATTGCATTGTAGGTCACTACTTCTTTACTATTATAACTGTATTGTACACTTCTCTGTACTAATGTATTTTTAAGATCAATGTATTTTAAATTTTTGGTGGATCACTTTTAGGTGAAATTGAACCAGAAAAAGTGCACTACTGTGAGAGGTTTTTGGAGTTAGTGATTGATCTTGAAGCACTGCTGCCCACTAGAAGATTTTTCAACACTGTCCTTGATGATTGCCACTTGGTCGTAAGAAGTCATCTGTCACATTTGATCAAGAGGTCTGAGGGGAACCTTTTTTCACAGGTAAGTGTTTTTTATTGTGCTGCATGATTGTTCTAGGAGTGAGGAATCAACTTATAGACTCAATTGTGTTACTGTGTCCGCAAGAATTTCCAAGCAACAAGTTTTCCGATAGTTTTCTCTCAAGAATTTCCTGTTGAGTCACAGTTGTTTTACATTTGAGCCAACCTGGTAGTATATGACTGAGGAGATAATATATTCTGCATATAATTGTTCATCTGCAGTAGAAGTCAACACTATGACAGTATTGAATCTGTAGTTTGGTTTGATAGATGAGGGTATAGTTCACTGTGAAGTAACCAGCCCTTGTAAGCCAAATGCTTTATGAAATTCATGCATCTGTGTTGGGGTATCAATTCTTCTCCCTACACCACTTGCCTTGAAGATCTACAGAAGAGGTACAGAAAAAAATCAGTCTGGATAAAGGTATTTCCAGAGTTGTGAACCCAACCCCTCTGGTCAGTACCCAAATGCTCTACCTACTGGGCTAACACAGTAAAAGGGATAGGGATGAAGTTTACTTAGTACAGACTCGTAAGGTGCATCAATGCCCTAAATTTAGGATTAGAAGGTCATTTCCTTTCACTGTACATTTATGGCTTGGCCAAGATACTACCTAGCCAAAATTGTAGCCAGTAGCTGAATGCCTTAACCATTAGGGCATTCAGCCCACCCTGTAAAGACAACTATTAATTATTAGATCAATAATATTTACACAACAATAATTAGATGCGATAATTATTCTTGGGGATTGTGCGTTCCTGTAAGTATTCTTGGTTCCCTTACAAGATTCCCAAAATGCTGTTCTGCTGATTTATGCTAGAAGAAGTACTATGCTACCATAATGAACTTTTGCATTTGGCTGGCAAATCGATTTAAGGATTGCCACTATAACATTCTCTCATATAACAATAAACCAATTTTTCATATTTGCTTACTCAAAGTAACCTCAAATCAATTTGTATTTGTATGCTCATATCTCTCAATGTCAACAATTTTACTCACAGTGGACTGTGTACATATTTATCACGTTACATTCTTTTTCTCTATTCTCTCCAATTTCTGTCTTTAACAGATTTTCAAACTCCATTCAATCGTGCACGATACATGCCCCATACTAATTTTCAGAGTTAATAATGTCAATTTTACAGTGAACAATCTGCTCCGTTAATAGTGGAATATGATATTATGAAGTTGATCAGGTTTGTATCTCAACAAAAACCTGAAAAAATGACAACAGTAACCTTGATATTCTCCATAAACTTTTTCTTCATCTTAGCAGCATCATCAGGATGGTGATGCTAATTGGTGAAACTTAGGTCATAGTGTTTGGATAAAAACTTGTGTGGAACACCAGTTGCCATTTTATCATGTTTCAGTTTCATAAAGCTACACTGGACACCATCATGTTTTATATAGTTGAGTTTGAATTCATACCTGATTCTCCATGATTAAATGTCCCTGTGGCTGCTTGGAGGTTATTGCGTAGATGCAGTGGCGTAACCGTCTGCCCTGAATGGCACTTTTAGTAGGGTGACCCTCCCCATCTCGATTTTCATTCTATGTAGATGTTTCATAGAACAATATTTTCCAAGGTACCCGAAATATAACGTTTAATATCAAAAATATTTGGAGAATGATAATTTTTACTTTTTATAGTGTAAAATTGAGAGTCAAAGTACAACTACCTGACTACATCTGTTTGCATACTACGTATGACTCTGTTTGCATACTATCCTGTAAGCCTCACAGGGGTTGTTAATTTACAACCATTAGAAGAACTTGGAATTTGATTATGAATTGTTGAATATAATTAGGTAATATTTTTTAGTAGTTTTAAGCATAATTAGAATGGTTTTTTCTATTTTGTCTACTGTTAAAATCACAGTAATGAACCCAAATCATCAATAATAATAATAAAGGGCCAAATATTGATCCTTTGGAACAGTGTTTCCATAAGTCATTTTGACTTATAACTATTCACTTTGATCATTTGTTTCCGAGATCAAAAATTTTAGTTCACAACCATGCAGACATAATTCTGCCAATTTTGGTAATTGAGTAGGTGGTTCACTGAGTCAAATGCAGAAGTATCATACAATTAACCAGACAGGCTTGACATCCAGCAGTGTTACAGTACTGACGTCTTCACGCTGTGCTCAACCACTTACTCAATTACCAAAATTGGCAGAATTATGGTCTTCATGGCTGTGAACTATAATTTTTGATCTCAGAAACAAATTACCAAAGTGAATAGTTATAGTAACTTTGATATTCTGTATAAGATTTTTCTTCATCTTATCAGCATCATCAGGATGGTGCTGCTAAGCTGCCTATTAATAAAATCAAATCTGTTGAATTACTAATTTCTTGGTCTTAAGCAAGATTGTGAAGATCAAAGTTAGTTGTGTCATTGATATACATAGTATGTGAGCAAAAACAGTAACTTCAAAACTTTGCCATTGTTAGGGATAATGGATCAAATCACAGTAATCAACCCGGAAGTCTGTTTGGTAGGTGACTGTGGAGTTCACCCAGTACTAAGCCAAATGGCATGTTCAATACACACATCAGGGTAGGATGGCCAGTCCCTTTCCCTGCACCTCCTGTGATGACCTGGTACCTGTAAAATGGTAGACAGCTTGGGTAAACCTGAGGCTCCCAAGAGGCATCGAACCAGGTCCCTCCAGTCAGTAGCTCAGTGCTCTAACCACCGGACTACCTTGCCCCCTAGGTGTAATAATGAAGGTCAATTAGCAAGATCTGAATTTATCGATTTTAAATCAGCTAATGAAAAGCACAAACTAAAAATCAATCCTACACACACATTTGTCTCGGAGTTACTAATGGCTGATTTAGCATGCATAATAACATAGTATTGTAAATTATATAGATATAGCATTAACATTGTTTTGGAATTGATATTGTAATTTGGTATTCCTTCTTAAGCTTTTTAAGCTGTTCTACATAAGTATTTATCATCCATCAAGATTGGTCACCCAAAGATTTTCATGCAGTTGCTCAAGTTTAGTAGTAAATTAGTTGGTTTTTTGCTTCATAAGTGCTTAATAGGTGTTGTGGATATCCATCGTTAGGTAATGTCATTGGCTAAATATAATAACTTTTACAGAATAATGTACTGAAGGAACACCCAATTTATGACAGAAAATTCCTAGATCAGTTAGTGATCAGAAATCAGTGCCTTAAAGAATAGAATTGCATGTTATAACTGCAGATAACATTATTTTGGCTTCAAAATCATAGTAAATTCTAAGTTGATTGCTACTCCATAGATGGCAGAAGTTACCAACATTTAAGTAATTACAATGCTAAGATTGCACTTTTGAAACAAGATCTTTCTCACTTTTCATGGAAGATCACAAATTCACCCTTTGAGAAATACGTTGATGCAGGTTTATTTAACCTTTATAGAGAAAAACTTCAAAATGCAAGTCAACATAAAGAAAAGTTTACATCTCAAGTCATTGATGGTAAATATATATATATATATATACAGGTAGTTGTTGACTTACAACCGACCACACTTACGACCACAAAAACTACTGTGGACACCCATGTCTGGAGGTACTACATTCTAATGTCCTAAAACCGAGGCATTTATGTATAGTTTTCAAGGGATGACTAAAACCAGGATTAAATCTGGTTGTTGTTTATAAAATTTAAGGTGCATTTATGATGCATGATTATTTTATTCCTTAATTGTAATTGCAAAATAAAGTTATTACTTACAGCTGCAGCGGTGGTTTTTAGTACCAACATTATGGAGTATGTACCAGGGTTTAATCTCATTACTTAAGTTATAAAAGTGAGGAAAGCCTGGAAAGTAGCACACATCACTCCCATCCACAAAAGTAGAAGCAAGCAAATCCCCAGTAGAATATTTTTTCTAGATTAAATAAGCTTCTTGCACATTTTGAGCGAATGGACCAAAATATCAAATGATTTACTATAATAGAACGGATCATACAAGTTACTTTTCATGAGTATTGAGAAATTTATGAGGATAAAAAGAAACAAACTTTCCAGACAAAGCTTAACATATTTTTGAAAAAAGAAACTCCGGCTATGTCAAGCACTGTCCCTGATGATGACATTGATGATTCGTAGCCAAGCACGAGCGGTCAATAAAAGATTTCTCTTTTTGGAATTTCTTTCCTAATGTTTTATATGCACAATGTCTAAAGAAAGATTGTTTGATAAATAGTTAATTAAGAAAATGGTTGAATATTTATTTATACAATATGCAGATAAAGGATAAAGAGGGTATAAAATATTTTAGAGAAATTGGCAAAAATCAAAAAACACGATGACTAAATAATTTCTATTTTTTCTTGATTTAATATAAATGAAGTTCTGAATGTGAAGGCTACATGCTTTCAGGTTTGTAGAAAGTATTTCATTCAGAACCTACCAAAAAGTCATGAATATCCAACTTACGTCCAAATCGAATTATGACTGGAATGTTGGAACCAAGCACAGTCGAAAGTCGACGGTTACTTGTATGTAAACATAACCGTTTTTGAATGATTTTCACCCATATTTGGAGCCAATAGTGTGTCTTCACGTGTGATAAGAGTCTGCTTCATCTTTATGAAGACAATCCTCGGGGAGGAATAAAAATATTCACATCCTTGAGCATTACAGAGACTCAATTTCATAAATTTCATTTATAAGACACTGCACAGTTAGTTTGTACTAAGAAAAAAGTGTTTAGTAATGGTTGCACAGAACTTTGCAGAGATGCTATTGTTTTTAATTCCACTTGTGTTTCTGCTCATACACCCATTAGTATTGTGGACTTAATTGATTTATGTGGGATGTACATATTACATAAACTGAGGTGTACTTTCTCTCTACTTGTAACTTTAATTTTTTTAAATTTAAAATGACCATTATTTCCACCATTTTCTTTGTATGCATAATACCTCGTTCATAATTTTGAATCACGTTATCTGTAGAAATTACTAAGCATTTTGAATGATAAATTTATTCACCAACACATTTTGTTGCCATATAGGTTATGTAAGTTTGGGAATGAGATGATGAAGGACAATTAATTATCTTTGGTGGCTAATTCTTGTATGTACTTCTGTTGTAATTG
>LYUA01000094.1:1261730-1286800 GCA_002093875.1 Calopteryx splendens
AGGATGATCAGGTACCCGAAAAATGGTACACAGCTTGGGTGAAGCTGAGGGTTCCCAGAGGCACCACTCGGAATCGAACGCGAGCCCTCCGGTTAGTAGCTCAGCGCTCTACCCACTGGACTACCGAGCCCCGAAATTTTAAATACTACTTAAAATTTATGGGAGGCACTTATCCTATTGCATCAAATGTTTAAACTGCGCTTACCTTTCTTAAGTGATTCTTTATTAAAGTCGAAGATTGTTTTCGGCTTAACCATTGCTTAAAATAAGTTAGTGTATGTTGTCATGCGCTACGTGCCACTGCTCTCCCGCTTTTCAGTTCAAAGTGCTAATCATAGGTGCAGGAGTTCATGGAACAGCATATCCGCAGTTCAGTAGAGAATTATACATTGTGTCGATATGATTGGTTTTGTAAATTATGATGTATTTGAGGATAATCTGAAAATATTATAGGCAGGATTTCCTCTTAAAATATACTCTAGAGTTACCAAAAATTACAAGTCTTCGACGATGTCCTTGTTAAATTCAAGGTCACTACTACCTCGTGGATTTCAGCCAATCGAGGCATAGAATAAAGGCACAGGAAGTAACCGTATCTTTTTATCCAATTCAAAACTCTTATGCTGAATCGTACCGTATTTTGTATATTGCGTCACTTATAAATGATTAGCGTGATACCCATTTTGATAGTTTTTGGTCACTCCTTAATTTTATGAAATGGTTTATTTGATAATATTTCATTCATGCAAATTATGCTATTTCCTAATTTCAAACCATTTTGTGCCTTTGTACTTACCGTGTTGACAACCCATATTTCAGTGCTATATTATTCAAGTCAATGGCCACGTATTAAATATGGTGGTGGGAGAACGGAGGTTGCCTGGGGGAATCCGAAGAAGGCAGAAAATATGGGTGGAGGAAATATTGAGAAGTAGTGGGGTGATGGAGACCGTAATAGGATGGAGAATGCTGGGTAAGCGAGGAAGGAGGAGAATGGGCTTTGTAGACACTATGAAGTCAGGTATGAGGAGGTGAAGGAGGAAATGATGCAGGGCAATCAAGAAGAAGTTGTACGTGTATAAATGATGGTGTTTTAGGGACCTTCTAAAAGCTACCTTTAGTAGGAACCTTTGGTGATTATTCGCGTGGCGTAATGCAAAAGAACTGTATAACATCTAATGGTGATCAAAATACATTTTTATTAGAGTACTTAATATTGTCAGTAAAGTTTCGTCATTCTTCGTGGCTATACAGGTTGGCTGTATTTGTGGTCTTTGAATGCAGTTAAACTGCCAAAATGTTCTTCCCGTTCAGCGCACTAACATTGAGCAGCCAGTAAAATCACTTTTAAGGGTTTTGTACAGAGGAAGCAAATGATTTATGTGCCGTGTTCCCACATCGATCACTCGGTGCTTAAAGCTTTCACAGAACACTTCTTTGCAGTTGCTATTGACGCGAGGCTCCGTACTTTCTCGTCTAGCCTCGATAACGAGACGACTGCCTCGAGACTAGAAAGTCTCGCGAAAGATGGATTCAAAATATACCTTCATGGATTCTAGAGAGCACGTCGATCCTCCGAAGTTCACTTGGTGAATAAAATACAAATTCAGGTTACAGCTGATGAGTGTTTCGGTAATTCTTTTACGGTTCCGTTTGAATATCAGTGGTCCATCCAATTCCAATTCGTGTCTTTGTCTTATAGGCTGCCTATCGTTCTCCTGCGTCGCGTAGAGATAACATAGCAAACAAAATTCGGATATCTCTAATCTGAACTAAGTATACAATTCTTTAATTGCTGCACTCCGAAGTTTGAAGTGGAGCCCCATTTTCATTCCATATAACCTTGAATCTTTTCACTCGCAAATTGCAAATAAACCGCCGTTTGTGGCTAAGCGGATAGATTTTTTTACTCAAAATTTCATGTTATTTCCTTGGACGTAGAGATAGTCCCCGATTGAGGTTATGTGGTGGGATGTGTCATCAGAATTGTGCCCTTTTCAGTTGACTTAAAATATAAATTCTTTGTACTTGATTGAGTAGTGATAAATACCTGTTTCCCGACGGGTATTTACGAGGTTCTTGGTACATTCGTAGTTTCTTTGCCGATCCGACCTGTCTGAAAGATAGATCTCATATTTCTAATTTAAAAACATATGAACATACAAACGTATCTTCATAATTATCAGGGAGCGTTTTGACTTTATTTTATTACTTACTAATTCTTATTTAGCCTAATATTTCGATATATATATAGATTTTTTCAGATAATGTTATTCTGCGAAACTATTATTTAAGCTATATTTTCGTGTCATGTACCTACTTAAATATCTCGTCGCCTTTTTCAAGATCCTTGCTCATTGCGAAAGAAGAAACCTAATGTTTTCCATAGATTTGTAGGTAAAATGTTTATCGGATATTTGCCAAAGCGTGAGCCACATGGTGTAGTGTAACAGTTGTTGGCGAGCGTCAAAACCTATCTTTAATTGGCAGGCTACCTATAATGATGACGATGATGTAAAAATGATGGCAGGGATCTGCTTAAAATAGGAGCCCTTGCTATATTTAATCACCCGTAATACCGAGATTATGAAACTGGTAAAAATTAATAAAGAAAATTAAAGGCCTGCCAATCTGCGTCCAAACAAATATTAAAAAAGGATATTTTTTTAACGGGACGTTACCCCAATCTCTCGCACGAAACAGACGATGCCGGACCTCGTGCGAGTGGCTGACCAAATGTCGTCTCGCGGCAACACTGATTGCGGTAGAAATTGTATGCATGCGCGAATGCTTCTTGAAGATTAAAGGTCCGTGAGGCGGCGCATCGGCCCCTCCATTCTTGTGTCAGAAAATAGGAGCTCCGCTTTCGCGGGCAGACGAGGCAGCGTGCGCGGAAGGCAGGATTCCGTGATGGTGTCGCCACCCTCCTCCCTCCCTCCTCCCCCCCTCCTTGTTCAAGTGCGTTCTCTGGCCGCCGACTCCATGGGCACATAGGTCTCGTCTTCGCAGGGGGAGGTCAGCATGGCCTCCTCCTGCTCGGCGTCCGGTCCTCTCGTGCACCGCGTGGGACACATTGAGGACACCACGGACCGGCCCCAGTCCCGCTTAGCCAGCGCAAAGACCACCCGCTTCCGGCACACCACGATCAGGAAGATGTACACTCCCTGCAGGCAGTTGATGATGTCCGGTATGCGCCTGTAGAGGAAGGTGGGAGAATAGATTCAGTTTCATTTAGGCCTCGGAATGTAATTTGGAAATCAATGGAACCGAGGCTCACTAAAATTAACCAGGGTGTTCGGAATGGACACTTGAGTTTTTGGTTAATTTTATCAGGTATGAATGTTGTGAATAATCTGGTCTCAGGTGATGGAAACCGAAGAAATGTGAAGTGGGGTGGAATGAAGGGGGGAAGTTGTGTGGGGGGAATGGGAGGAATATGCAACCAATCGTTGTATTATTATTATTAATGGTAATCTACCTGTTGGGATAGATTTCTGATAGACACACCGCCTCAACCCTACTCTAACCCTTTCTTCATTTCCATGGGTTTTCTGCCACCCATCATTTCATCCAACATATGCACCATAATAAATAGAAATTGGGAGAAAATGCTGTATTCACACGTTTGATCGTTCCAGAAGCGCAAGCGAAATACAATTTGTTAAATTCGTAAACGACCAATTCCATCAATTAGGGACAAACTCAAAGTTTATTTATTGCGATTTTATTCTTTGGGATAGAGATGTTGAGAAATCAGAAGTTGAACTTGTTCGTGTAGCTATAAGTAAATTTGAATTGTGTTATCGCTGAATTTGTCAATGGCGACATTTTCAGCCAGTGCTTCTACTTTTAGTTTTAGGTATTGTTAATGAAGCTAGGTACTTGATAAATCCGTGAAACTCGTCTTGCCATCAAATTCTAAGTGGATTATTTTTACGCATTGTTCGTTTTGAATGGAGAATTACCGCTTGTTACTATTAATCTACTTACCACAATCCTTCGAATCCTCCGAACAGGAATGAAATTACTT
Organism: Calopteryx splendens; assembly: GCA_002093875.1. NCBI lineage: Eukaryota > Metazoa > Arthropoda > Insecta > Odonata > Calopterygidae > Calopteryx > Calopteryx splendens. Next base: position 1,265,761 of record LYUA01000094.1, read on the forward strand.
CGAAAATCCACAAAATTCCCATGATCATGAAGACTCGTAAGTATAATAAGCACCTGAAAAATTAAAATCGTAAATTAGTCTTGGTATACAATTCACTACTTAATACACAATACTAAATGTTTAATTTGGCATAGCCAAAAATTGGAGTAGGTAAGGGGTGTAGGGTCCGTTGAAAACGGATGGGGAGGTTTGGTGATTAGATTTTGAAGGATGTGGAAATGAATAATGGGCTGCACCAATATAGACACATTAGAGATTGCTCTAACGTTTTTCTCAACGCTGAATGGATACAGGGCTATAATATTGGCAATTAATTATTTTTAATTTAACAAATTTACCCAAGTAATTTGACCTGGTACCTATTGCTCGCGGGAGGGGTCACTATTATAAACGGCATCTTTTTCCCCAATTTTAAGTTTTTCGTCTTTGGATGAATTAGATAGTGAAGTAATAAATACAGTATCACATTTGAAAGCGCCAGCCTCTTTTTCAAAACGCTCCTTCAAATTGCTTCCTCCTTATGTGACGTTGACCACAACTTACTTTCATTAGAAGTTCCAGCTTGATTTCAATTTACGGACTCGAAGCGTTTTAACGTGTGGTACCAAACGTATCGGAAATTTTTCGCCGGAGAGTCACTCAAAATACCCAATTTCATTATGTTATTACATATATATCCGGGTGTACGATGGGAATCGCTGTACCTACAGCATCCCATCGAGGACGCGAACCATCCATGCTCTATTGATTGTAATGCGAGGCGCCGCTCGTGGTCATTTTCCGCCGGCTGCCGCTCGTGAGATCACGAAGGGGTCTCTCGGCTGGAAATGGCGGATCTCAACCGTCTATCGTTCCCTCCTCCTCCGTAATTGAGGGCGTAGTCGAATCGGAGACTCCTGAGAGAGATCATAGCTGTTTGTCACCTCCACGCCTTTTGTTTGAAAACCCCTCGGCATCGTTGATACGTGATGCTTTGCTTCCACTTCAAGGACCCGCTCCCCGTGGGAGACCCCGCAGCATCGCGTATGGGAGCCGACTCGCCTTCATACCTTTGGGGTCTTAGAAAAGAAGGGGTTGGGAGGGGTGAGCCGCTGTGACGTGGATTGAGTATTGCAAGATAGCCAATGTATTAATCGATGTTTCGCTAACTGTAAAGTGACGTCAATGGATGGCATCGCTTTTTTCTCGTAAATCACTTTTGGCTTTCCTCTTTAGTTCTTCCGTGGTTTAGTTCTTCTTTTCCTCAATGGTTTATTCATTTTATACCTCCAGTGAACTATGATGCCCCTGGACGTGCCCAATTAGCTGTCGTCTTCTTCTTGTCATTGGTTTCCGTAGACTGCTCTCTTCGGCTCTTGGAAGTTCTACTTCATCAATAACTTGATCTGTTCATTTTGTTTTCATCTACCCTTTTTTAGCTCCACATTTCCATCGCTACTAATCCTTTCTCTCCTGATTTCAACGTCTCTCAGCTGTCGATAGTTAAAATCCTATTTATAGTTTGATGAAACTTGTCCTGGTGTATGGCTAGTACCTTTTGTCGTTTGTTTTTCTTTTTTTCTAGGAAGTCGTCTTTGTTTGAAATATTCCGTTCTTCCATTGCTAGTTACCCCGCTGTCTCATTTGCAAGCTTTATCCACGTTATCAGTTGTGCTTTTCCTAAGTTTTTTAAAATTGTTTTTCTTGAATTGGATACGGACCATTGTCTTCGTTTCACATATGTTTATTTTGTGGTTGTAAGCTTTCATCAAATTCCCTCTACAGGGTAGTATTCTTGCCAGGTCAACTTTCTTCTCTGCAATTATAGCTACGTCGTCCGCAAACCGCAGTATGCTTATTCCTTCTCTCGATATTCCTACCACTCCTTTTATAATTTTATTTATTTCGTTTACCCTCACCACCTAGACGTCCAAACGAGGGTCGTTATTGGAAATGGGATGGAAACATAGACCGCATTTAAATCGCAGTACGAAACATTCCGTAACAGAAGGACTTAATTGTGCGGGGTGAGTGGAGAAGTTGTAAGGATGTGGATTACCAACAGAAAAATGTTTCCTGGACCGGAAATTGAACCACGGACCTCCGACTTGCCGGGCTGATGCACTGTGCCATTTGTTCAATTTCCTGCCCAGGAAATCTTTTTTCTGTTGGTAATCTACACCCTTTCACCTTCCCCACGTACCTTGTATTTGTCTTTTGTGTGTTACCTATCCGTATTCCAAATAAAAATTGAGAATGTGTTTTCACTTCTGTATGCGTATATAAGTATATAGATTGGTGTATACATAGATATCGAGTTTCCCTTCCCTGGAGATTAGGGTTTGCTGGAATTCGCGGTGTATAATTCGCGCTGGGTTCCAAGTTTAAATATAGTTGGATTCATGAATAAAAGAGTCGTTAACCGTGTTTTAACAAAGCTTCGTTTTCCAACAAAATTCTTCCACCGGTACTTGTCCGAATATTTTGCATGGCACATTCTTCACGTGGTGATGTGAAATGCTTTTTTTCCAGTCTGTCTTTACGATTACGACAATGGCTGTTCTTCAGTATACACCAAAACGGAGTGTAAATTTTGTAGGCTTAGTTTGACGAGTGTGTAGAAAATCTCTGATTATAACTTCTGTGATCATTCTAAGCGTGCTGAAGTGCAAATTGTTGAAACTTGTGTATTGTTGCCGTTGTGCGGAGTATTGGGGAGGGAAAGCCATCCTGTCATCTCATTAACAAACATAACCAGAGTTGATGACCACGGTGTAATCGTTATGGAGATTACATAGAATGCAGATTAAATTTACGCACATGCATTATTAATTTGTGTCGAACATTTTTTAAGGTCAGCACAGAGACAGCAGACATTCGAGCGGTGTTCGCTTATCGCACGTAATTTCCGTTCGCTTCGTCGGCTCTCCGTGGATTTTATTTTTATCGACATTTATCACGACCGAAAATCGAATAAATGGATTTAAACCAATGTCTCCGGAGACGCTTAGGTTGAGTGTTAACGGTGTCCATTTATGTTCTCCCGTTTCCGAAATATCCTTGAACGTATTTCACTAAGGAAACCCTTAAATATCCGCCCTTTCTCTCCCTTGGTCATCATTTTTGCATTGGGCCGCCCCTCATTGGTGTCGATTTTTGACCTCCCCTTCCGACCGGGCCCCCGACATCGTTCGTCTGGTGCACGCGTGCGCTCATGCAAGCACGCACACACACTCACTTGTAGCGGGACGCCTGTATCCCGGGAACGTTACTATCGCCCTCGCCCCTCCGCCACAGGCGTAGGGCCGTCATGAAGAAGAAGACGACGTTGCTCGCGAGGAGTATGGAGATGGGCGCGTAGAAGTACACCCAGGTTTCAGCGTCACCTGCAAAAAAGGAAAGCACTCGATTAGTCACTTTCGAAGGTTCGCGGCGGCGTCGGGAGCGATCGCGTGCCTTAGCGGCTTCGTCTTCCTCCGCCCGCCCCTCCTCCTCGGAGGCACCATCAAGGGCAGGGGAGAGAATTTTAAGGAATGGTAGGGAGGCTGATGAAAGCAGTGAGTCGAGGAGAATTGGGAGAGGGCGGAAGTGAAATAGCCATTATGCCTCCGTCACCATGAGAGTTCCAGTGAACTGGTCAGGGGAAGAGAGGTTGGCGACCTCACCTTTCACAGCCTGAAACGTCAGAACCAGCCTTAAATAGAGCAATGAGATTTTTATGTTTTATTATATACGTCTATGTAGAATAAATATCGTGGTGATGATAATTATGTCGCATATGGACTGATTGGTGCGTAGTAATCCAGTGCGTCGAGCTTTGGGCTTATATCTGGAGGTCCCGGGTTCGTTTCCGGGTGACGCCTTTGGGCACCCCCAGATTCACCCGTGTGGTATGATTTTTCGGGTACCAGATCTTCCAAGGAAACCGCAGGCGACACACGGGAAGGAACTGGCCCCCTTACCCTGATGTATGAATTTCACACGTTGTTGTGCTTAGTTCTGGATGAGCTCTACCCTCTGTTATCAAATCAATCTTTGGGCTGATTTCTGTTGAGTACACTATGTACGTGTATGTTGAGTGATATTGACCATAACGGTTATATCGATAATGATGACCGCTATCGCCCATAGTTTCATTTGACGATATGGTCATATGAAACTGGCAGAGGTAACATCCTTTGTCACATGTAATTTTATCCTACCGACAAATTGGCAATATTGGCTATATTTTCATATCGGCAGTATCTTTTATAACGTATATTGTTCATATTGTCTCATCGACTATTTCGCCCGTAATATCATTTTGAAAATGTCACATCGACGACAATTATCGACCCTCGATCTATCGGTCCCATAGAATTATTCATGTAGAGCTGGAATATTGAACAGCCCTACCTGAAATTGTAATATTTAGCCATACAAGTTTTAAATTAAATGCGTCTTAAAGAATGAGATGAGAGGATATTTTAGAAGAACTGCGTTATTGAGTCCTCGTTGCTGTAGCAATTGAAAACAAGAGGACCCTTCTTGAATCATTCCCTAGTAATCTACGAATTATATACTCGAGCTTTGTGAGGCTAGATACTTGATGCGGTGTTTTGGCTCAAATCCCCTATGCAAATAATACATAATATCCTCAATCCATCCCAACTCTTGAATTTTACTATGCATGAAACGATTACAGGCCGAAGGAAGTGTACACATTGTTTAAGGCCAGCTTTTTTCGGAAATATACTTGAAAGAAAGTATTGATGCATATGTATTTGGGAGTATTTTGAAAGAAAAAAAACAGTGGTAAGGACATTAGGCGAAAAGTTATATTGGCAAAAGATACGGAGTGGAGGGGCATTATGAGAGAGCTTCTAATTGCTTTTTTAAAGAAAAGAATTGTAGACTTTTATATGGATTGTGACATGGAGTACGACCGATGAACTAAATCTTTGAGGGGAGACGAAGAACGTAAATGTGAGCCTTTCGAGGCATGGGGGAAATAAATTCAACCTAGAGGGAGGCCAACGAAAACGTGCTGGAAATGGTTGAGCATGGGAGGAAGTTGTTCTGGGAAATTCGAAGAAGGCAGAAAAAGTGGATGGGTGACATAATGAGAGGTAATGGGCTGTTGAACACCATGGCTGGGAGCGAGGACGTTTGGTGGGAGTGGGAGAAGGAGAGTAGTCATCTCGGACGGCTTGGAAGGGGACAGGAATCACTAGGAGCTGAAAAAGTAAATAGAACAGGGCGAGAGTTGTTTATGTCGTGCAGAAATGCTTGATAAGTCCACTACTGTAATTATAGTGCACTAGTTTTCTGGGACTCGGCGATATTTCTCTCATCGGTTGGCTACCATGTAATAATAATAATAAATAATTTAAACAACTCGGGTTCGCGAAAATACAATTTCCTTTGGTTATGAGCGAAACTCAGATATGATGTCTCAGCTGTGTGTCGTTTTTTATATAAGTTGGGATGCGTTCTTGTTATTTGGTTTATGTTTGAGCTGTGTTGATTCTTATACTTAAATCATTTTGTAGGAACTTTTGTGACATTTTTTTAAAAACATATCAGTAAAAAATGACGCAAAGATTCAATGTAGTAGATTACTTTAATGTTTGCGACAATTTTTTCGCATTTATACCTATAGGTACTCCTTACCCAAGGTTTACTTCAATGAACTCGTATCTTTTTATTTGAGACCAATTTTAATCGTGGAAATTGCGTATTCACTTTTTTCTCGTTATGTCATTCCACCTTCGAATTGTCTCATCCCTAGCTGTGTAACCAACTACATACGTTATCATGGCGAGTGGCTGGTTTCGGAAGGCAAATCTTCCTTCTGATATTCGCCATTCCAACTGTTCGACATTCGACAAATTACTCATTCGGTGTAGTCACTTAATCGATTCAATATAAAATTTGACGTAAAATTTAAGTATATGCCACTGTGAACGATCCCATTTCACAGTTAATTACCATTGCTCATTTGCCAGGCTTCGCTAACCTCGTGCGGATTTTAATTGGCTTGATGGGGTGGGAAGGTAGTCAATCCTAAGGTTGGTTTGACGTAGCATTCCAATTCTTCTATCGGCTAACCTCTTCGTGTGCACATATTTCTTAGAATTAAGACTTATACAAAAGGTATTGTTGCGAATTCACAGTCGCCTTTATTTCGCGAATGGTAAAAGATAAGGTATTGCTGTTGTCAAGTTACATATGTATTATTTTTTTACAATGTCCTCAAAGTTTTTCATGATGTAACGTCCCGTAACCGTTCAAATATATATATATATATATATTTATTTCACCCTGTTCGTAACCCTCTTAATGAATCCTATTCCTTCGCTTTGCTATGTGCGTTTTCTCTGCGAGTCGGTTCTAAAATTGTAGGTGAATGGGCGGCAGGTGAAATCATCTTTTCCGATTGAGCTCAATTATAGAAGCATTAATAAATGAAATTCTCGAATAATTTATAGTTAATCCGTTTTGCTTTTCAAGATGTCTGTAAAATCTAGGTTTGAAAACGCATGGGAATATAGTTCGAAAAAAACTGTTAACTTAATTTCATAATCATTTGGTTTAAATTTTACCGAATAAGTAAGCAACAAAATTGGTGCAACGTGAAACATTTGGCTTATTTCTACGTGGCTAAAGACTGTGAAGGACTAAGTATAGCACTTGGAGATGTGAGATGCATGTAGAACGGATTGCATCACACACAAGCTGCGTTAATTGTGAAATCTTGGTCACAGTCCACCCTTTGAACCGTGAATTCGTTCTTTTTTCCAATGGATGAAGCTGTTGAAGTTCTGTGCATCCGGGAATGAGGCACGTTTTATTTTGTCGGTGAAGGCGTGTCTCGTCATCCATTGTTTCCAAGCAGATTGACGCAAGGTTCAAGTACAGCAACGCCACTAGTCTGGAGGGCTTATCAAAACAGCATTCCACCGTGGGGTTTACAAAATAGTCTCAAAAGGAACAGCAAACACAATTCAGGTTGCTACCAATCGCTGAACGTAAGGAAAATTATTCATATTATCTCTCCCTTAAATTTAGTTAATTATTAATAGAATTGCTCAAGTTTGATACAGTCCACACAGAGGTGTTTGCAATGTAAAGGTCCAATAAAAATATACCTCGTCGGTAATCGTTCACAATCGTTCTCGTGAAGAGGCGTCCATGTTGTGTCGGTTATTTCCTGAATATTATACAATTGGCACCATGAGATGTTCTTTACACATGGATTCTTCGATTCATACTGGTGGAATAGTTAATACCTGACATTAAATCTGTAAATACATGTTCTAAAAGTCTTCTTTCATAATCATTTGAAGTCGCTATTGGACAGGGTGGTCAATGTGATAGTCCTCAGCTAACGAGCAGTTCTTTATTATACTAATCGTACTGGATGTGCCGTGATTTCAATAATGCAGATGAATAATGTCTTACCCCTAATCAATTGGCGTGGCACATATTGTTAACAAACACAAACTTTATGGAAACTTGAGACATTAGAAATACTTTTTAAAATAATTTTACAATTCTCCGTTGCAGGAATAGGCTTTAGTTCTCATTATTGATGCTTGCATAGTTGACACCGATCGGTAGGTCTTACTGTTATACGTGAATATTACTCTCATTTTTCGACCAATAGACTCCGTGGCCCTGGTCGATTTGTAGTTGACTATCTCGTACCAGACAATAACTCCGGGGCAATGAGTGGATAATTGATATTCCATGATAAGTACGGTCGACGAGATTGAGTCACTATGTATTTTACGTGTTTACCAAATCTCTTCGAAGACTAATTTCCTCGCCCATCACGGCCTACCTGTGGATTTTTCGGCGAATTCTATTTCAGTTTCCGTCCGCCCGCTTTTAAAAACCAAATGCTTTCTTACAATAGACGTAAATGTTATGTATTTGAACACTTGCGGTAAAAGAACAGTGCTTTCTGAATGATTGATGCGTGCTCGCATACCCTTCATGACGGCCCCTTTCAGGTTTCAGCATGAGTAAAGTCAAAACGGCCTCTTTTAAGTCATTTCAAGGACTAACTCCCCTTTACTAATTGCCTCCGTACTGTCCTGCCTTACATGCATCGTTTCATACAGAAACTTCTGCGCCTGAAACTCCGAATAGAGTATATATTTACCATTATGAAAAATTAATAGATTAACCTTTGCCCGTTATTTTAGCTGAAGCTGCTTTGTCAGTTATTTTGCGTCGACATTTCATTTTAATCCATCCCCGAGGAGTTTTATGGCGGTTTAAATAATCTATCCAAGCAAGTTAGAGGATTTTTTAAATATTTTTTACGATCGTTTTAAAAAACCATTCCGTGCCATTTATAAAAGCACCGTTGAAATTATCTGTCGAAATAAAGTTGAATTGCTCACTGTTAGAGGATTTTTTTCTAATTTCATTGGATGTCGTTTGTTGTCATCATAGAATTAGTGATTGGTGGATTATTTACTAGAAATCTGTCTAGTTTGGGAATATCAGAACGATTTATTGATGCACGTATGTATTGCCACCTGGCGGCGACAGCCCCTCGGTTCCTCTTCACTGATCTCGGTATGCGTTGTTTACTTATCTGCCTTTAATGAGGCATAGGCGAGGGACGTGTTTGAGGCGGCGGGCGTGCTCTGGCACGAGTGTGGCTGGCAGAAGCTTGGGTGTTAATCGATTATTATGCAGCGGGAGGGCGTCTCGCGATGTGCATGTGCCGAGGTCACTGTAAGGAGAGTGTCGAACTCGCGAGCCACAGTGGTCTTCCTCAGCTCGAATGCATGACCCTAAAGAAGAGGGGGGCTAGGATTGGTGCGAGTAAACTTTATTGATTTCCAGTCATGAGTCGCCTTCGCAATTGCGGTCGCGCAATCGCACAGCTGTGAATTTGAAGCTTGAGAGAGAGTAATTGTTCGCCCCATCAATTGTAGAAGGAATTAAAAGAGTGGAATTAAATCGGTCTGGGAAGGACGAGCCATCCTTCAAAGTAAAATGATATAATTTATAGCGTAAAGTAAAGTGAAACTGCCAATCTTACTCGTCAATCTGGGCACAATTTGAGGAAAATAGATCCCACGCCAAGTGGATTCATTTGCCCACCTCATTGGCGAGAAGGAGTTCGACAGGTGATAGACGTAGGCTGGCCCTTAGGAGCAAGGCGTTTATTATTAAGTGTGTTCCTATTCCGAAGAAACTACGAAGGGTGATTTGGAAAGGCACCTAAACTACAAAAAAATATGTCCGGCGCGAGATTTTATGTATGCATTATGTTCAAGGGGATATGTTTTAAATGATTACTTGCGTCAGCATTAATTGTTTATAAAACAATTCATACCCATCGGTGAGCACGCCGTTATGGTTTGTTTACGATTGCAAGAAATTTCTCTTTAAGGAAGAGAGCCGTAAAAAACTTGACTAATCGTTTTTTATTACATTTAATGATGATATCATAAAATATGGAATTTATCTACGACACATTGGCGTATTGGTTAAATAAAATAAAGATCAAAAACGTAGGCGTGGAGTGGAACACAATTGTAACTCATTTATGACGACACATCTTCTTTTTGCCTATTTATTTTAGTTCGATTGGGATTATAGACGTATAGGGAGATGAATTTATGGATTGTACTTTGTAGGTTTATTGTGGGGTTGAGAGATTTATTTCGTGCGTCAGGGTCGCACGCACATGTTCATTGCGCGTCAATTATTCAATTAAAGACAACGTTGCATTGCATACTGTTGTTCTTGACGCCTCGTCTGGGTGTAGAGGTCCTATATGCTCCCTCATCCGTCCGATGAACGTTTTCCTCTCTTCTGCTCTCCTCTGAATGCCATCACATCGAAAGAGCTCCTTCGGTGCCATCTGTTTGTGTTAGCCCCGAGCCGTGTGGTGGCTACAAACATGGGAGGAGGAGGAGGCGGCGGATGAGCTTGGTCCAGTTCGAAAAGAGGGAAGGGGCGCACCCTCCTCCCTCAAGTCTCGCATCGTGCCCTCCCCTCTCCCTCCGTCTTCCATTGAAGCTCTCCTCTCCCCCTGCTGCTCCCCAAACGAGAAACCAGCTAGGCAGCCGTGCCTTATTGATGGGGTGTATACGGAGGAGAGGAGGCTTTCGAGATTCCAGGAGGGAAGTGGTGGAGTGTCTCGGTTCGTATGAATGGAGGGAGAAAACGTTGGGGGTTGAGGAGATGTGGGTTTCCCGGGGAGGGGGGCTGCGGTTTGCCCCCCGGGGTGTAGGGGCGGAAAAGCGATGGAAACTTTCGATGGGGGCGCATTTGCCAGCTGCGAGGAGGCCGCTTCCGGAGGCTCGCCGCCCCTGCTGTCGGGCCACTCCGGCGGCTCCCAAGTCTTCACGGTCGGTCAGAGATAAGGAAGAGCGAGGGAGGGGAGAGGATGGGAATGTGTTTGGAGTGACCTCGTCATTTTTTAATGACCTTCCGCGTCCGTTAGCTCTTTGGACGCCGGTCCATTCACCATTGCCCCACCCCTCCCAGTTCCCAAATGAAATTAGGTTCTCTCTCGCCTTTCTGCCAATCGAAAATTAAAATCAACCTAATTCGCTTCTTCTTGCGGGGAGATAGTAGGAAAAACTTTATTATATTCTGGAGGCTCTGACAGTCTTATGAAAGAGATTAAGAATTTTATTGGACATTGTGTCTTCGGACTTTTTCACCTGGATGTAATGAAGTGCAATGTGTACTATTTTATAACAAATATCTGCCGCGAAAAAACTAATAAATATAACTAGTGCTCCTCCGATCAAGGAGAGATATCAGAGAAGTATCCTTTCGGAAATTTATTTTACGGATGAAAGAAATTCTCAGGAAGGAAGTTATTGATGGAAATGCTAGATGCTATGGGCTGACGCTTTTGATGTTGACGAAGTAACTTGGTTGTTTCATTTTGTCTAAGTGGTTCGGGTGGAAGTGGTGAGATAGGCACGTCGACACGCCCTCTAGGCGCCGCAGGGGCGTGTGGCAGTGAGTGTTAGGACAGCAGGCAAAAAAGAGTGGACTAAGTCTGTAAAGGGGAGTTTAATAATACAGGATGGGCGCTCATTGTCAGTCCGGAAGGTCGGGTAAAAGTAGTGATTTACTTAATTTCTTCAAATATTCGGAAATAAATCGGGACAAGGGTTCGGGATTACTTTTTTTTGGTAAATCGGGAATATGTCATGCGAATCGGTAATCGACTCGTTCACAATTTTTTTATTCTTTTCTGATAGCGTTAAAAAATGTACGTATTTTTTCCCGTTCTTCAGTCTGTCGCATAGTTTCCGAGTTATTTGTGGTTAAACATTGAAGCATTCTACCTTTTCGGGACGGCCTTTAGTCATCGCGTCACAAGTTGCTTCCATTCAATTGCCAACAGTGCTTACGGCATATCATGCCGTCTCAAGCGAACGGCTTTGGTCAAACCTTTCCCGACGCTCGGATGACGTAGAAATTATAAACGGAATGGGCGGCAACTTTTTGCATTTTCACTTTCGTTATACGAGTTAAGGGATGACTTCAGAAGGAATCCTTTTGCTCAAAATAATTTTTTGAAGATAGGGTTACTGTAGGGGTGTGTCCATCAGCGACCTACCTTAACCGGTAGATTAACATTAATAATAAAATATCTGCCAAATTTATGGATAAAATAGAGATATTGTGCCAGAGTGAACTACCGACGAATAAGCTTAATTATTGAAAGATCCTTAGGTTAATGAAAGTGATGATTCTTTTTCAATTTGGGTTTTTACTCAAAATAGTTCATCACGCGATGAACAAATTCATCTGTGAGTGGTTGCCTTCTTGAGTGTCGGGGGATTGGGAGAGGTTTCCATTGAATAATATGTTAAGATTACATGAGTAATGTAATGTTGGATGCGAGTGGTCTCATTATGACCACCGTGTCGGAGGACTTCATTTAAGCCTAGCATCGAGAAAATCAAGGGAGCAGCTACACTCTGCCTCTTGCAGGACACGAACTTGCTGTCCCGTAGATGGCGTCAACAATTCTTACTCGAGGAAAGGTGAATTATACAGGTTTCCTTTGCCGGAAATTCCGGTCAAATCCCCAAAAGTCATAGTGCTTCCCTTGGGCATTCCGGTCCCATTTAGACTATTCTCTTCAGCTGGGCTTCTCTCAACTTACTTCTGTACAGCCCTCTCGTTTTTTCTTATCATTACCCGGTAACCTATGTTGTCCGGTACTTGCCGGCTCACCGTTCTCAAATTGGTTCTAATTCTATAAATATACATTGATACTCCCGTAACTTCTTGCGTCAGGGGATAGGGGCACTCAAGGAAAGGTATCTTGTAAGGGTTTATATAGGAGGTGATTAAAATGCTTGGAAAAAGGGTTTTCATGTTTACGTTGACTGATTTTGGCTATTATATATCGAATATCATGTTCCTCTTTGGCAAATGCAGGTTGGGCCACCAATTGTCTTGCATTAAATCGTCTTTCTTTAATGATTTCTAACCAATTACGAAATTATAGTGTTGACACCGCCCTATCGTAGAAGAATTTCACGAAACAGGCTGCTCCCTTTAAAACTTTCCACCTAGTATTAAGGAGCTCGGCACGTAGGTATTCTAAACGGAGTGTAAAAATGATTTAAATCAAAAGTCTCGGGTTCGATTACCGCCGCAGACATGAATTTTGTGATAGTAATTTTTATTGAAATATATTTACATTGATCGTAGGTAAATACATTTTACTACTTCGCTTTTGGTTAATCTGACTGGATATTACCCATTTTTTCATCGATGTTGTCCTTTACCTTCCCCTAGTATCCGAAATGTTTAAAGATGCAGACGATCACATAAGTGGATCTCCTCCCAGTTTATATTACAATACGTTGCAATGAATTGTCTACTTTCATGCTGTAGAAATAGTTGGAAATGGACTGCGTAGGTTTTCTTTATTAGAAGGGTTAAATATAGCGAACTAGCGCGCGCTCAGTTAACATTACCTATTCGCTTTATGAACATGACTTACATCTTCTTCCTCTGCTATGGTAAGGATGCGTGACCCGAATCTCATTACATATGCGAGCTGATTGCCTGATAGTGGAATTTTCGTTTTATCTCGAGAGTTCTGTCGATTTTGTTTTCGCGCTCAGCACCTAATTTTAAATTTTCAGATTCCATTTCTCAAAAAATATCTTGTGGAAATCGATTGATTTTTTCTTCGCATGATTGCAATTAATTTTTATGACTTATTGTAGACATTTCTCTTGTTAAATTATAGTTTTTGACACATAATATGCATGAAATGTAGTGACACGATCGGATTAAAATACGTAAATAGCAAAATAATTACTATATCATTTGTAGCAATTCCACTATCGACGTCGTTTACGAAAAGGAAACCAATGCATTTGGAAATTTAGTTTAAAGAATGTTATCCCTTCCTATGTTATTTAAGGTTATGTATTGTTATTACTGGAGCGTTTAGTCGAAAAATTAACTTTTGTGGCTGGAGGCGGCCTTCTTGAGCGAACTACCCTCAACTACTTTTCCTCCTATGTATTTACATGGGTATTCCTAATTTTTCACTATAGTAAGATTTTAATTACATTTATTTCCTTTGCCTTCGAACGAGCTCTTTGGGCACTGCACGAATGCTTTCACCATTGACGGGCAGTCCCCACAGGAGTCCAGTTCGTTGAAATATCCGGGGTAAGAATTGCACGACAAAGCGGGGCGGGTTGGCCATCTGTTTCTAAATTGAGTGATAAATGAAATAATCTCCCCAAGGGTTAACCCGAGATGGGGCAGGCATTGTGTCATTTAGTTCGCTTCTGGCACAATTAGAAAGTTGGACGAAATTTCTCTGGCTCATTGCGGACGCACTTAATCCTCGTTTTCGTCGTTTCGTTTTGCTTCTAGTCGTTGAGGTGGAGCGAAGGAAAACAAGGTTCGTCGTTTTACGCATCGCGGGCGTAGTCCGAAAAGGGCGGCTGGAACAGCTGTAGAATATGCGTCTTTGTGTTCAAATAAGTGGTATCCCGTTATTTTTCCCTCCCAGATTTGTGCATGCATTCCGGATTCATAGTATACATTATCATTCTGAAGTAGTGTGCTTTTTAATTTATTTCTTGCGGTAATTTTTATATGATATTTTACCATCAAATATACGACTAGTAGATGGGGCATGTTTTTATTTCGTATGTGGCGAGATAATATTCTCCCGAGCTAGGTGGTAAATGGGCATAATTAGGTGACTTGAAGACCTATATGTGTCTAGAATTTATAAATGGAACCCCATTCGTCAGTAAAACCCAAGTAGCAGATTTGAAATGGGTTCCGCTAGGCATCCGCCGGTTTTCCCTTTATCGGGTTATCTTGCTAGCTTAGCTGAATTTTAAGAACAAGGCTCGTAGTTGTATAAAGGTATTAAACCTAACCTAATTTTATAAAACCTGCCAATAGCTTCCCCGAGCCTTTGCGGGGAAGCATCATCATTTTTCTCACCTGCTAGGGCAAGGTATTCATTAGTAGACTTTTTTGCGCCTGTCAAGTTCCCGAAGGATTTCGAAGTCCTGTTAGAAAGTGGAATATGAGAAAGGCAATCAGGAATTAAAAGAGATGATGCTTTTGCCAATGTTACCTACTGAAAAACAGACGGCGATGTGCTTTTTATTCCCAAAACCGACTGTGAATGTCAGTGGTAGGCGGTGAGCTTTTTACGAGGTTGCCTTGTTTAGGGCACTGCTTCAAGATAAATTGTGTAAAAGCAATATTGTGCCGGTGATAAAACAGGAATTACACCGCAGAAATTTTAGGCTTGCATGTGTTGGCTAACAGCAGGAAAATATTTGTCTGAAACCACGTTGCCTCTCCTAATTTTTCACATTTCCATCGCATGAATAATTCAGTGATAAGGCTAAAGTCAGGAAAAAAGAAGCGCTTACATTTTTCTTTATTTTCGAAGCTTAAAATAAACTATTACTTATCAAATTGTTCTTAAATAGGAAAAATATTTTGTGTTGAGAATTGAACCTTATCTTGTTCTCGGATGCGCCCCCGAATGACAGCTCATACTTGACTTCCCTTGTGTGCTCCGTTGAGGGCGGTGATGAGAGAGACTGCCTCTCAGTGACGCTCTTTGTAGCATTCTACGGAAATCTCACGAAGGAACGACCTCAGGGCTCTTATGAAGAGACATCTGCGGTCGCCAGGTCAACGCCACGGTCGAGAAACATTGCGTAGGGTTGAACCTTGGTGTTCACTCTTTTCTTGCCGGGACCTTCATATCTTGGCCAATACCACGGTTTTTATTAGCTCAGGTCGTCTGCAAGTTGGCTCGAATACCCACAAGTGGCAAGAGGTTTGGTAACGCAGTACTAGCGCAGATGAGCACAACAGAGGTCCGGGAGCGACTGAAATTCCCAGAGGCGTGACCCCGCCCACTTACTTCATCGTATTTTGTTGCTGCAAATTCTCTTGGTGAGAAAATTTATCTTCTCACGCCACTAAATAAATTCCAAGGATATTAGTAAACCATTATAATGGTGAAACTTGTGATACTACCATTTCGTCCTGAAATACCTGTGACAAAAAATCTTTTTCGTGCTCTTATACCCAGCAAAATGTAATTAGAATTAAATTTGGGAAAAAATATCAAATTAAATAGTGGGTAATTAGTGGACTAAGGTTTTTAAAGGTTTTTTTTACAATCGTAGGTGTTGGTGGATTGCTATGACTAGCTCTTCCCGCCCTTATGGCTTCAAGATGTGGATTCACTACCATCGACACTATTTCCTATAGGAACGGTTTTGCCAACGGTTTTCCCAGACTGTTCATATGCCAATAAATTTATTTTTTATTTTAGAAACAATTTTTAGCGACCAGTCACGTATAACTCGCATGCGGTCAATTAGTTTAATGATCAGATCACGCCAAATTAAGAATGTCACTGCTAATTTTTTGCGATAAAAGTCAATGCGTGGTAGTGTTAGAAGAAATAAGTGTGGATTTTGGAAGTTTTGTATCTTGCTCCTTCCCTATGAATAAATTTTCGTCGTAAACAATGGGCGTCATCGGTAGAGGTTTTCCGATGATGTAGCACACTTACCTTGGCGCTATTTTACTGATGCGTAATAAGCTACAAGTGAAATGAACTTTTTGAATTAAAATATTTGCATGTGGATTCGATTCACTACCATTAACACTATTTCCTATAGGAACGGAATTTCTCCACAGTAGTAGTAGCGTTGGTCTATAATCTCCATCTTAAATCATCTAAATGGGTCTAAATTTTTCGTTGACAGGTTATCATTACTAAATAATACCATGACGAATTAAGTCGTAATTCGAATATTGTAGGGTATATTCGTAATTCGAATGGTTGTTTTTGGCTGATTTTTAAGAAGTCATTCCGTTCATTTTCCCCCCTTTGAATTGAGTGCTTGAAAACGAAATGGTCGTTTCTTGAGAGGTAATAAGATACTTTCCATTAAATTTTATATTCATAATCACCAAAACCAAGTTAATAGATATTTCATTTCAAATTTTTAATGAAAACCCTTGGCTGACGCTCACAATTATAACTTGCCTTGGAGCTTAACTTTTCAGGGGTCACTTCGTAAAAATTCATTACCATGAAATTGGTACATAACACTTGGTATAGTCCACTCACATTCAATTTACCAATCTGGTTTTTGATTGGTTAGTAATTCTTAGGATAGTTCTCACCTTGAAAATGACTTATTAGTCGGAAGAAGTGGAATGTGGTGATGTCTTTCATCTTTCGTAAAGAAGTTTTGCATAGAATTTTCCTCACGTTGCTTATTGTTTTCATAATGGATCATTTGTTAGCGGGATTTAGGTTGTTTATGTGTTTCCAGCTGACCCTCACCAGCCTCTCGACCCCTGAATACAAAATAGTATTACTCCTCTTAGTAGCACCAGGAATTTATTTCGCTGCGAGGCTTTTTACCCAGAATGACGTGGGGTATCTCGTTATCAATGATATTTTAGTGCAAATTGGAAAAGATATAAACCATGACATGAAAACTACTGGAGGGTCTTTACCCCTGAGACATTACCGCGAGTGTAATAAATATATCGTATCCTAGCCTACGTAATATTATAATAAAGTGAGCGTAGGGATATATTTTAACCTCCACCCTCTAGTGTCGGAAACTTACCACGTCGATTTCTTTTCATGAGCAGACGAACGTAACGGTGTTCTTTCAAGCGAAATTTTAGTCCAAGATCGATAGATATTAATAAAAATTAACTGCTGCCTCATAAAATGTGCGGGAAAAAATTATTTTTCGCCGAGAAAACTGGGAATTCTGCAGGAATTTTTAATCCTCGGTTTAGTGGACACCCTAGTTATGGAATTCCATATTTTTTAGAATTGCGGCTAAGGGTCCGTATTGCTTAAATATCTTCACTGGTAGACAATCAAGAAGGCAGTAATTCTCTCCCTCGTTTGATAGCCATTAAGATTGATTTATTTGAAACAATCGTGGAAAGACCTACCTAGTAGGAACATAAGAACCTCTCGTTCTAAGTGAGACTTGGACTAATGCCTGAAATTCGATGTGTTTTTTTCTATTTATTTTTACAAGCCGTCTACTGAATGCGTATTTCCATCTTACACGAGCACAACTTTGCTATTTGTTATCGCATATGTGTCGTCTGACAAAATCTATTTCTTTATTCGTTTGCTCTCTTCGTGATTCATTTGAAATTCTGTGAAGAATCTTCCCAGCAATCATTGTTTGCGATGGATGGCGTGTGAGAGTCGTGAGGACTGATCCAAAAAAAGAGGACGTGTAGGTGGCTGTCGGAGAGATAATTCTTCTCCCCCTTAATCAGTCAGCAAAAGATCCCTTCTGCTGCCTCAGCAGCTGTGAATCATTTATGCACAAGTGCATCTTTCCGGGTGTGTGTTTCGCAACGATACACTGCTCCACGTGCTTGCACCTCGCCGTTGTTGAATGCCTTCCATTGTGTTACCCTTTCATTTCTAAGATACGTTGCATGCGCATATACAGTGCGACCCCCCATGCCTCTGATGATTTGGTCGTAATGAAGCGCTGTTTTTATTCCGAAAATGATCATGATTATCTTGTTTGCTGATGGCGTCATTGCTGATCCTGAGCGGAGGATAATGCGTCCTTGAACGTTGACTTGTAAGCAGACGGATCAGTTTTTACGTTTATATAATTGCGAATGTACTTCCCGTCAGGGTCGCTAGGTTTCTTATCATCTTTGACCAAAGGTAAAAGTAGTTAAAGTCAGCAGGAATAGACTATAACTTACTCATACGTTGAGATATTTTTATTCGTTTTTATTCACTAAGACGTTCTAAGAAGAGTAGAAGAAGAAATGCGTCAATGAAAAATGAGAGGAGATAGTTTTTTCGAAAACATTTTGAGACACAAAGGACTGATAGTGTCATTCGTCTGGGTAAATGGAAAAATCAATGTGCAGAAGTCTAGGAAAGCCAACGAGAAGAACTACATAAGAGAGATACATGGAACAAATAATAAACCTTTCGCCGAAAGGGGCGGGCCCACAGTTTTTACGCAAAAAATCGCTTCCTTGCAATCGGTCTATCTTGCCGTGGCATTGGCCGAACCAAATTCTATGACGTAGTTACTATAACGGAGTGGGCGGCGACTTTTGGGTGTTTTTATTTTCGTTTTACGAGTTAACGGATGACCGCAGAAGGAAAATTATTTTTACTCAAAATAATTTTTTGTGTCTATCTAATGGATTCGTGAACGAGATTGTGGTTTCGCGTAAGATCGAACTAGCCCCTTGAGTGATGTGTTGAGTTTAACCAATTTTAGGGTTGATAGCCAAGTTGATAAATAATTGCAATAAATAATTAGAACGTTTATTTTTATGCTTCTCTTTTTCCATTTTTTTATATTTTTTAACTTTATTTTGAGAAATAAGGGGTCGCCTTTGTTTGTGATATTATCCTCTTTGCGTCGACGAAGGAAATCTGATGAAACAAAATGTTACCTCGTTGAAATACTTTTGACTGTATTGTCGTCCCCTCGTTTTGGAGTTGATTTTCATTTTCTGTATGTTAAAATTGTGTAATCGTTTTTAGATACTAAGTAATCGTCACATGCTACAAATAGGATTTGAAATATAGTGTAATTTAAATCCGATTGTGATACCGTTGATGCGAGCTGTCTGTCGGCATTTTCCTCTGTCCTCGTCAGCCCTCAAACGTTACAGGCAGGTTTAAAAGGTATGGATTGATTTAGGCAGAGTTATTTCCCTACTAAAATGCTTCGGTTAGCAATCTTTTAACTAATAAGAAGAAAAATCATAGCTTCGCACGTTCAATTCTAAATATACTTGTCCAAATACTCATGGAAGTAGGTATATTAGGGGTCGAAATCATTTATATCGGTGCTTGCCTGTGGAATTCTATATCTCATAGAATGGTGAATTTAGACGTACTTTACTCTTTCAAGTTGTGAAAGAAGATATTCTTACCATCAGTTCGCCTTGGAAAAATATTTGCATTAATCGGAGCTCCAGGATGTGTTATGTTGAAATCCATTACAGTTGCTTTCTTTTTCGTGACTATCTTGGTGTGAATATTCATTTTTGAAATGGCTAGTAGTCGGTGAGGCTTTGCTTTTCGCTGAGTTAACTGAAACCTGTTTCAAAGAAGATTAATAATCCACCCTTCAGACGATTTATAGTAATATATGGAGGAAGAAGTAAAGATGTCTCGAGTACGAGGCATTTTGTGGTCAGCATAAATTTATCCAGACTTAAGAGACAATAATTTGCACTTGAAATGAAACCATTACTCAGGTTTAAAATTCCTCAATTATCTTTGTAGAGCTCTTCTCGCTCAGTATAGCTAGAAATGCCTCAATACATAACATTAAATCAATGCCACCATTTTTTCTCGATTACCTTTTCACGGTCATACACTGCGAAAAGGGGTCGAAAAACAAGTCAAAACGCGCGTGTTCAGCAACAGCGGTAGTTGGATAAAGCGTCATTGCATTCTTATTCATAAAAATTCCACGTAAACAAGAAAAATTCTAAAAGTTAATGTCAGTTCCATGTACGAATATTAATTCCATCAAGAGATATCGATATGAACGCAAAACCCACATAATTGCATCTCTTTCTAATTACTGGTCGTAAACATTTACGCCTCGTAAAATCGTATAAGGCAACAAATTATGAAATATTCAACTGCACAAATATACTCGAAAGGTATCTTTTCGTTGATTTTTTGATCGATTCCCATCAACGACGACATGGGCGCTGATGGAAGAGGCGTGCCAATGATGGATTATTAATATTTTTATATTTTTCGGATACTGCGATTTATTTTGCTAACGGAACAATTTAAATCGTCCGAGATTTTGTGCTAAAATAAAATGTATCATATAGCTTTGTATTTCGCCACCCATCGACTTCAACTGGCCGGCACTCATAACGATAACTTTAGTTAATATGTAGTTTAAATGGCTAACGTACACCATAACTTAGAGGTGGCGATGTGCGGCGGTCACTCTTCGGAGGCATTTGTTTTGGGAGTTGCACTAAGCACAATTGTCAAGAGTCAGGCCCCCCGAAAAGGACCGCCCCTCATCCAAAACCTGGAGTCCTCGAACGTTTTTGACTGTCGATCCCTTCAAGAATTTACCGATTTTTTTGTCGATCCCTCTACTTAACTGTTCCTTTTTTATGCGTCGCATCGCAGGGCCGAAACTGGTACTCGAGCAGTAGATTGTGAGCATAATTCCGCACCGTCGACGTAACCAACTATTGTAGCAGCCCACCAACAAAATTTTCCTCCTGCAATTTACGTAACACGTTTTATTTTATTATTTTAGTGTTCATTAAAAAATACTCTGTAATGCATTTTCCTATTCTGAAAGATAGATTGTCCCATTATTATTCTATTATTGTACTAAGGGGACGTGGTAGTCCAGTCAGGAGCTCCCGGGTTCGATTCCCGGTGACGACCGATTCTGGGCACCCTCAGCCTCACTCAAGCTGTGTACCATTTTTCGGGTTCCAGGTCATCCTGGGAAATCACAGGCGGTACAGGGAA
>LYUA01000094.1:1296696-1310859 GCA_002093875.1 Calopteryx splendens
CCCGCGACCCTTGGGTTAGGAGGCGAGCACATGCCCACCAAGCTAACCCGGCCCGGCTCACATAGGGTTTGGCACGTGCACCTTTTTGATTGCCTTCGTAGTTATTTCATGTTTTTAGTTCAACGTAATAGTTCAGAACGTGGTTGTTTTTGACAAGTGTTAAATAAATACAATTCGTACCAATCACCACGGCGTGTGAAATTCCCACATCGGTTTAGGAGGGTCACTTCCTTTCGCTGTGCAACATTACAGAACAAGGGAGAGTAATTTTTATGAAGTGTGTGAATTTTTATGACAACAGTTGTGTATACGGTGAGTTTCTTCCATTCAATTAAAAAAATCTTCACTCTATCTAAGGATGTGAATAGGTAAATAATGTATAAAAAGGTCCGTATAAAATGAACCTAATTGAAATTGTTACCCAAGAAGGTTAATTTTTGGTCTCAGGACTTGAAAGGAAAAATTGTTTGCCCATTACGGTGAATCGGGATGGGGAATAATTAAGAGCTGCTTCAGCCCAACGCTTAGAATTGGCTGGTCGATTTTTTTAAGATGGGGATCGGCCATTAAATGGATTTGCGTTCTGTCTTTCAGCTGCCCTTATTTCCTTATCTCTCTAACTAATTGGTTTAACATATGCTACTTGTTGGAAGCATGCATTTGTACTCGAGTTGATAGCTCTGTCCTATGTATGATAGCGCTATATTGCCGCCTACTTATTATTCCTTAAAAAGGTTCGATTTTTTATGATTTATTAGATTTACATTTTTTATTAAACGATTTTTTCAAGCTTGTGTGCAATATTTCCGTTCCACTAGGTTCTAGAATTGTAAAACTGTGTTCTAACTGTGTAATATAGTATTTTTTACGCTTGCTCTAAGTACTTCGTCATGTTGAATAATTAGGTCAAATATATTCGAAATAAAAATTGTGGAAAAATGCTTTTTGAGATCAGTATTGATGAATTCACTTTATTTTTTGGGAAATTCCTCAATTACGGTTAAGACTCTGTATTCATTGAGACTTTTGTTACGCTTGAAATTAGTATATGATGTTTTAATAACCAGTGCGTAAATTTGTGTAACCCAATAATTATGGGATGTATAATACGGAAATAAATTGATAAATAAACGCGGGAATGTACCAAATAAAAAGTTATTCTAAATTCCCTTCTTCCTAGAGTGCACAAAAATACTTCCTATATTTGACACTTCGGATTTAGTTTTGTGGCTCTCTTCCAAGGTAAAGAAAAGAATTGTTGGAGTCGATGAGTCCCCCTCGTGGAAATTATTCGAGGGGAAGATGGACTCGACACCTTTTCCTTGAAAACGCCGATTCCTCGTCAGTCGGACGTGAGTGGAATCCGGAGTCGCTCGTCGAATTTACAGTCGCCGCCCCGCCCGTGAGATGCGTTTATGAGTTATGAATCATTAAGTTCGTCCGCGTCCCGCACTCCCACGACGTTTGGGGAAGGGTCGCGCCCTCCTTGGGGGTCGCTGAGTGTCCCATTACCCCGCCCTATCGCTCCCCCACCCCCACATTCCTTCAATTGGGGCGAACAATTAGGCCCTAGTCGGACGCTTTGGGATGGTTTGCGCCCGGCTGATTGGGTTCAAAGGACCCGGGTCCGAAAGCGGAACGCGTCATTGGGGCCAGGGGAGGAAAGAGTGAGCAGCAGCAATTGAGCTCACTGGATTCCTTGGCGGCTCGGCACAATCCTTTCGACAGTTCGCTCTTACTTCGTCGTGACGCCACCCTGGGTGCCGGCGGCTGATGAATGAGGCTGATGTTATCAGACAATCGGGTATCATTTGCATCGGGGGAGGAGGGGTGGGGGCGTGTGACGCAGGAAAGTGACGAGGGAAACGTGCTCCCATTTATAAACTCCGTGAATCCGTTGCTTGGATATCTGGCCTGATGATTTCACCACGTTCCGGAGATTATTTGGGAAACAGATTCTTATGTCCCCTAAACCCAACTCACAGTGCGCAAAACTCTTGAGGCAGGGAAATGAAACGGAAGGGGTCATCCTTGTTCTTTTTCGGTGAATAATTTTTCGGAGGGATATTTCGATAATTTACATCTAATAGGATTTACGATGCTATCATCTCTCGCTGGAAACAGAGATTAGTTAAAAAAATGATTGATATAATAATCTGAAGACATGTTCGAGAAAATAGTGGATTAGACCAATGTTGCGCCTGGCCTTTCATTTTCACTTGCGTGACTCTTTCGGCGTTGTCTTATCCCTCTCCGTAAAATAGAAACTCTTGGGATGAGAGTGCCGGGGGTTTGGAGAGGTGAGGGCTGAACCAACTCTTGATTGGACAAAGGTTCCTTGCTCTCCTTGTCCAAGGGAGCGCTTCATGACGGATTTTAAGCCACGCTAAGATCCTCCCGGGATCACAAACGCGGGGGTGGTGGTCATTTATAGACTCAGCCTTTGATGCTTTCGCATGTAAACATCGTTCATGAATGCTGTTTCTCTTTTATCCTTTCTTTTCCGTTGAGATCATTCTTATCTTGAAGGGTAATCAGGACAGGAGGGAAAAATAAGTAAGCTGAAGAAAGGTGGAGATAAACGAAGGTAGCATTATGTTTATTGTTATTATGGGAATCTGTCTTTACATAAACTTCGCTAAGTAGTCCAGCGTGTCGCGTTGAAAAATGAGGAGCTTCCGTCGATAATGCATAATGGCTTTGAATCCATATGCCGCGACCAGAGACTTAGATGCATTAGACCGAAGGCCTATTTATATTATTAATGTATTATTTACGATTTATTAAAGAGCTATCTTAAAGAGGCTATTTTAAAGCTGCGGGTGAATGAGTCCTTGCTCTCCATTTCCCTGTATCCTCTTGGTCTGACTAATGGCTTGAATGAATAATACGCCCTATTGTTGGGAGTGATTGGAATTTCTGTAGAAAACGTTTGCGCATTTACAGCCGCATAAGGGTTGGGTTTACAGTGTGTGTCATTCAGACTGCAAATGTTCTTATCATCATGAGTGGAAATGTTGGTAGATGAAGACTCATGAAGGCGATATCGAGAAATATCCTTGGTGTCCCATAGTCGAGTTATCGGAGAATATCCACGGAGGAAACGGTTTCAGCTTTATTTTGTGGAAGTTATCCATCACGAAGGAAATTAAAAAAAACTCTGTTAAATCCACTTAATGATTTTTATTGGTACGACCCAGGTTTCGACAGTTTAACATGAAGAGGAAGAACCTGAAGATGACAAGGTGTCAAAACCTAGATCGTACCAATAAAAATCATAAAGGGGATTTAATAAAGTTTTTTTTATTTCCTCTGTGAGAAGAAAATCATTTCCTCGAATGGAGATAAGGTTAAACATTTTTGGAGGAACAAATGTTTATGTCGCCTGTTACCTTTTCGTATGAATTTCTTCTCTGTGTGGTTGTGTGGAGGGATTAAATCCAAGGTTTTACAACCATTCTAAAATTGTTTTTCTCGTTCGTAAGCCTTTGGATCACAGGGTCCGTCGAGAAGATGATAAACATTGTACTCACTCTTTAGAAACTGGAGACATTTGATAGAAACTTTTCGTCGTATTCCCGGAGGATCTTTTCCTGTATTGCTTAAAGCGTCGTTTCAGCTGACGTTTATTGTCCTAAGCCATCTCGTGGAAATTATTGCGAGTCCATTGAGTTTACACTGCAGAGCTTCAACGCAATGAATTCCAGGCAATGTTTTTGTGTGTCGGTTCAAGTTCGGTGACACATACTCACGTAAATTTTTTTAATGCGTTTCATTAAGCCGCGCACATTTCTTGCATCTGTGGAGCACTCGACCACGCGACCGGTTATCGACTTCGGACAAGAATAACCGGCTTGTCTCGTTGTGCCGAAATTAGGGTGAGAGGCAAGATAGTGAACGTTGGCGCCTGCCGCATTTTATTTCAAGCGCCCTAAGCCAAGAAAATGTCAGTAAGCTCCCAAAGCAAAAAGTTTGTGGAGGGGGTGGGGGATCTCTTCTTGTTCTTCGCACTGTGAAGCTTCCTGACCGCGCAGCTCTGTGATAAATACTATGCCATTTCAATTGAATTCTCCGTTGCCCGGATATCTTCGTCTTTTGAGAAGCCAGAAATTTTTCTTGATTATTTAATGCGTTCTTTCGGTTAGAGGACAGTTCTAGGATAGCGTGAGTTATTTAAACTATCGGTTCCACAAATTATTTGTCTTTTTTTTTCTTTTTCCTTGTTCTCTTAGAGTAGGGTGTTCCCAGCAGGAAGTCTCCGGAAGGAAGACTATTGGTACGAGACGTTACACGCTTTTTCGGTGGACAAGTGCTCTTTAGTCTATGCAGTACGGGGGTTAAATGTAGAGTGAAAATCGTTGCGAAACAACCAACTTCCCATCTTCATTGAGGAAATAAAAAAAATGACCCATCCGAAGCCTCTATTGCTTAATCTTAGTCTTACCCAATTGGGAGTTTCTATTAGGGCACGGGTCCTTGAGTAACGTCGTGTAATGGTGGAAGCCTTGAAATCATGATTGATCGTTTTTCTATCCGCAGTTGAGTTCATTTCAGTTCTAATGTTCCCCGTTCGGTAAAAGGGAGTTTTTTTTCTGGGTAAGCATGTGAAGCGTGGATTGAAGTCAAAGGAAACCTGGCAGGAAATATAGAAAATTTTGGACCGATTTCGATGATATTCGATTAAATGGCTTGCGATGAAAATAACTAACAGCACGCTTTCGATTATAACGGTCGAGTTAAACGTTTGATTTACACGGCAAGGACCAACCTCGCCTCTACGAAACATGAAAAGTTCTGAAATGTCGTATTTCTGTTAAGGGTTGGCGGAAAAAACTTAACGGAATTTTTATTTTATGGCTGGCGTGTACATTATGTAAGGGGAAGAACTTGAAGGGAAGATGTTCAGAAGAGAGGAAGGATGGAACATTTTAATAAGATAAGACAAATTTCGAAGCCTCTCACCTTGGAACCCCCCCTCCATTAAAACTTTCCCTCATCATCCCTGCCTGGCGCCTTCTAGACGGCACTCGTTTTACTATATAAATTATGCATGTTGCAATTGTTTTAATGCTGCATTTACCTTGTTGTTAGCCGCAATTACCATTCGAGTTGCCAAAGAATTTCATGGTCGTCCGAGGACCTTTCGATCGTAAAAGCTCTCACTCACTTTTCCCCTCTCTATATGGAACAATTACTCACTTCCGAAAGATGCACGCTTCTACTGCTCCGCCCTTCGGTGAGAGAGGAATGGGGCTGCGTGGATTCATATGTATATCTAACAATGTAACGTTGAAATGTGAACTTATCACGTCACGCCGAACACGGTTGAGTTTATCGCTTTTCATAAAAGGTTTTTTTTTATTTTAACGCTCTACTGATTTCAATTTAAGGGGTAGAATTCGTAGGTCAAATGATGAGGTAACTAAGACGGAAAAGCCATCGTTGAGTAAAGGAGCTTGTATTGGAGAAGGGAAAATAGAGGGCTGCGGTAAACCATTCTTCTGGTCGGTCGGTAAATTCAGCTCTTGCTAGTTTTGTCTTTATAATTTCACCTAGAAACCATGGAAAGTCTCTCTCTCTCGGAAATATAATATTTAAATTCTTATTATCGTAATCGTTAATACCCCACAGGCTGATGCCTACCCCTTTTCATAAATCGATCCTAGGCAGGCAGGTTAAAATTTAAACGTTTTGTTAAATGTTAAGTCGGGCTTCAATGAAACTTCTTTGGAACCTAATGTTTAATTCCAGATCCACAACGGAAGTAAACGACTAATGCTTTCTTGGCGTCTTCAAAATTATTTTCGCATATGTACATGCACAAAGAAAAGCCATGGAAGTTTATTATTTTTACGCTTGAGTGCAAACCGATTCCATCTTTCGACTAGATTTTCCGGCAGGGGGCAGTCGCCCGCCACAAGAGAAAAATCAACAGGTGTTAGCAACTGTATGCCGGAACGGAATTTGGAACGCCCATGGGACTTGAGCTCGCGTTCAGTGGGTCGGCCGAGCCCCCTCATAGAGCTAGTCGAGCCGGGGTTCTCACCTGACACAATGCACGGAGTCCGATTCATCGTCGTGCCCTCGAAGTGAATGATTGCGAGGAACAGGTAGCCCAGCAGTTGGCACAGCACCGTGGACATGATGCACCGTCCTTGCAAGTCCCTAAGCTCGGAGATCAGGAAGTACACGGAGAGGGTCATGAAGAGGAATGCGATGGAGATGACTTGAAGGGTGCCGTAGAAAACCCACCAGAACTGTGACGAGTCGGAGTCGTCCTCCATCATATCGCCAGGGAAACAGACGAAGGCTACCTGGCGGAGGCTTTCCGCGTTGTTGTTTTCCATTTGCACTTTCGTGATGCAGTACCTAAAAGGATGAAAGAATTTTGAGTTGTTTAATGTGTCAGTCTTGAAGTGGATGGTGGTAAGTTATGCTTTCCCGTGTTACACATTTCATTTGATGAATCGGTGTGAGCGATCGAGAACTACGTCAGCGGTATGTATCTGCCATCCTAGAAACTATGGAATATCCAGATAGATCGTGGAAATTCAGTGAAATCATTGAAACTTTTTAAAGTTTCTGAAATACTTTCATAAAAGTCCTTAAATTTACATGATTATGTGACCGTTTAAAAAATTATAGTTAATGAATAAATTTTTTCATAATCTTGAAACAGTTTTTTATAATTCCTACACATAAACATTATGCTCGCATAACATTGTGATTGCAGGGTTGAGGTACGAGTATCAGTTATAAACTAATTGAATGATTTGGATTTTCTTGTCTGGTTAAGCTGCCCTCCCTGAATTTTTCATCTGGAAAAATATAAATTTTGCCCAGGATTGCCTGGTAGAGTCGGGGGACTAAAAAAAATCAGAAGTGTTCTCGGAAATCTAAAGTCATATCGCACCGTTAATTCATCATAGAAAAACCCATTAGCCGACGGGGAAGTATCTCTATTAATCTTACGGTAATCGGTAAAAATGTTTATCAGATTATTTTTATATTTCGATATAGTTATTTTCTGTAATATTTAGTCGGCTTCGTGAAACAGGAATGTTTTAACAAATATTGTAGTGGTATTTAGCTCTCTGATAAACGGTAGTACAAACTTGTACGGGTTCCGAGCTTATTGCTAGGCATACTAGTTGAAATTTTAAACTTCAAGTGCAGAAGCTCATAAAGAGGATAGATATTTTATCTCATCTATATTTAAAGAACATACGCGATTGAGGATGTTACAACAGTACGCAAAGAGCACCCGTATCGGTAGAAGATCGAAACGCACACTCTTAATGAGGTCATGGACTTCAATGCACTTCAATGGACTTCGTGGTCCCTTTTTATCCATGAGATTGATCTTTAGGGGTCCCGGGTCGTAAAGATTGATCAGGAATGGTCTCTCTTTTGAATATCCGTTTTAAGTGTAAAGATTAACCATGCTTAACGTACTAAGTCAAAGAGTCGTTTTTCCTAGGACTCGGGAATTATGAGAAACTGTTACTTTTGAGTCTCTGAGCTCGGAACATGACCTCCAATTCAATTCAACAATGGCGTTTCCCGAAAGCCACTGAAGAATGGTTTGTTATTCTGGCAGTCTTGTAAGCGTGATTTTTTTTTCATTTCCTGTCAGTAATTGGGTGCGATGCGAGTATTCATAACCGGCATAATTCGATTTACTCTCTAATTTATCCCCATATTTCACGAGAGTAGGAATCCCACCCTCAATTCGCGAAGTGAAGAAAGTCGAACACCATTGGGAAGGTCCTTACGCCGTCGTTTGGTGCCTCGGCGTAAAAGTTTCTTTTTCTCAGGGAAAAATTCATTCTTCGGGAATATGATCGACCTGAAATCCTCGGACACAGTGTGCTATTTGAATCTCTTTTTAAAATGTTTGGGATTACAGTCGTAGGCAAGCGTTTGTCCCCATTTCTCCAGGCGTTATATCTTGGGTCGACAAATTAATTGGAAAGGAACAGACCGGTTCTGAATTTTAGATCTAGGTGTGTGCGATTTTCATTTTCCGATGTCGATGGAAAGAAAAATCGAGGTGGCGACGATATATCGACAATATTGTCCACATAAATGTCGAAAATATTGTCACATGGAAGATAATTATCGGCTCCTTAAAATTATTCAAATAGACCAGTCAGTGTAAGAAATATGAACATTATACTGTCATATCGCACAACCCAAACTGTTCGATAAACGGAAAGACTTGATTGGTTATAAATCTGAAAGAAATATTTTATTTTTTTTCTGAGTGTGTGCGAGTGAATGCCATTCGAGTCACGTCTCTGTGGCGGGGACAAGACGAAGACAAAAGAAGAAAGATATCCGTGCTCTGTTTCGGCAGCGCAGAAAATCGCTTCTGCTTCAAATAATGATAGTATACGCGAATCGAAGCACCGGTGGAACGCCCTCCTGCTTTCCAGCGGATACAATGCATGAAATGGAATGAGTAATCTGTTGAAATAATTGGTGTGGTCTCGAAGGCCGCTTATTTTTCCTCGCGGCGTACATACAGAGAATAGAGTATATTCGTCAAGGGGCACCTATTTTTCATCTTGCCGAATGGTGGACATGTGGGTCAGCAGTAAATAACTTTGTTATAATTACACTTTAATGAGTGTATTTCGGGTTTGTCTGCCGCGTAGTGGGCACGTTGAGAAAACTCGATTGTTTCTCTCCCTCCGGTGTGAGCGTCGTCAGGAAAGGAGGACTTCGTCGTCAGGCCCTCAAGACGCTCTCTGAAGAAGGTAGATTTCTGAATCTCTCTCTGAATTTTCTTTTTAACTTACTCTCCTCGTAGCACAAAAACCCCGAAAATAAATTTTAGAATAAACTCTTATGCTGCAAAAACCTTAAATCGAAGCTCTAAAGCCTCTTCTCTGTAGGTCACTTAAATTTATTTTTGGATTGCTTCTTCTCAAGAGTTTTATCCCTCCTCGTCGAGACGCTTTCTATTGTGTAAGGGCCACGTTATTTTAGTAGTTTTCTGGTCCCTGCTTTTGTGTCGGGTGTTATCATTCGTTTAGTGTCCCTTCGTCGGTTTTTCACTTATCACGGTCAGTAATTGAGTTTCTGTTGAAGGTTGTTTTTCGTGGACGATTCAGTAAATTACTCTCTCCTGAAACCTCGATCTGCACGTTATTTATGTAAGTAGTAATATCGAGAATGACAAGTGTCTATAGAGGCTGGCGCGGTTTTTTTATTTTTGAGCTAACTTTGCTTCTTCAAAGCAGTATTTCCATGACAAAACTTGCAAATCTTTCAGCCAGTAGTGTTTCAATCTTCATATTCAACTTCTTACTTGATGGGTAAAACCAAGATGCTAATTGCATCGTAGCACGATCGTAAGAGGATCGGATACTTTGTCGAGCGGATTTCGCTAAATATTGCAGGAAATGATGCTTTTATAACAAATCTAGAATTCGGCGTCATGGTTAACGTATTTTGCTACTAGACAAAACTTTTGAATTCTATATCTCTATATTACATTTTTAGATTGACATAAACGTCTTGGCAGTGGATAATTTTCATCTTGGCTCCAGTGGTAATAATAAATGGCATTTTCTCGAGCGGGAAAAATGAAACAAGTTTATTTGTTTCGTGGAGAGTGGATCATCATTCGCTCCAGGCGGCATCGCTTACCGCAAGCCTAAGAGGAAAGGCATTCCTTTATTTTTCTTGGATACCGGTTTCTCTCCGGCAGATATCTTTCCGTCGTTGGATTTTCGCGCCGTGGAAGTTTGGTCTCCGAGCATGTTTTCGTCATCTAAGCGGCACGATAGACGTTCATATTACAATGAGAAAAGTATCCTCGTTTTTGAATTCATCTTTCAAGAAAAACTGACCGCTTAAATGAATGGGCTCTCCAAAGGTCAAGTGACTTATTGAAGCGATTTCCACCGTCAGGTTGTGCACCAATTGCATCAGGTTGGTTCCCGCAGTCAGCAGAGGGCATCGGGCGTGAGCCCGGCAGCCTTTTTCATCCTATTACCCCAAAACGCTTGAATCTTGCGATAGATTTTCTTCTGCATTTCCTCTGTGGAACTTGGTTCATTTTGTTTCCTTTGCTCTCTCTAATCTTATAATTAGATGATCCTTTACTCAAAGGTTTAATTTCCTATCATATTAAAAACTTTTTTTTTAGAAATAAAAATATTACTTGTGAAATTCTTCAATTAAATTTTCAAACCTACTGTAACTGCAGAAATTAAATATATGATTATAAATAGTTCTCCAAATCTAGGTAAAATTAGATGGTTCCTGAAAGCTATTACTCAGGTTAGTGGACCTAGATAGATTCTGCCTCTGTTTTCTTCTTCAGCTCCTCATTCTTCCTGTCCCACATGTTAGCGTCCAATGTGACTCTCTTCTTCTCTCTTCGCCGGTTTTCTTACGTTCTCCTTTCTCCTTCAACTTCCCATTACTTCTCAATATCCCATCCATTCATTCTATCTCTTTTTCATTTGCCTCAGCAACTGACCCTATTTCCCAACGATATCCAAATCTCGCTTGTGGTTCTCTAATTGTGGCTTAAAATGTTACCAGTTATAAAGGTCTCAAAAATATTTGCATTTATGTAATTAATAACAAGGAGTTACACCACCTTTCTGGAATAATAATAATAAGATTTTAAAAGTATTGGGAAAATACTTGAGTAAATAGTTCTAGACCTGTTCATACATCCACGTATGACTATATAACTCTCACTCAGAGTGAAATCTCCTTCGTTTTGAGCTCGCGAATGGTGGAACCTCAAGTTTCTTAAGATAAGAAATTGGAATTACAGTTTCACGGAATATCCTTTATCATGCTATGTCAACCTTACTGGAATCTTATTTGCAGTTCCAGAAAATACTGTCATGCTGTGCAAACCTGGAGTATTAGTTACACATCAAGAGAATACTCTACCATTAAATAAAGCCTATCACAGATTCTTTTATCAATTGTTCTCAATTTTGTCGGGTAGTGAGGCTTGCTGTCACTGAGGATCATTCCTAGTACTCGCATGTTATGTATCTACTCCGTATGCTCTATCATATTGTTTCAAAGCTGGAAAACGTGTGTTTATAGAACGATAACTCAGGTTGTCTCTACCTCCACTGTAATCCGGAGGTTAGTTGTGTCAGGTTAGAGTAGAACTCAACCCGAACTAAGTTGAAAGGCGTGTGTAACTCAAACATTAGGGAGCCTCTTTCCTGCCAGCCTTCGTTGGTCGAAAAAAAGGGGAAACGAACCTTAAAAAAAGTACTCTCAACACGTATTCCTAAATTTTCAGTGGCACGACCACCTTCTTCAGTGGAAGGAAGGAACTGAAGAGAGGGGTGAAAGGTTAAAACGAGGAAGATAGAGGGGAGGGAGGAAGTCGCGGAGGGTGTTTAATGCCTGGCATTGATACCCGGGAAGTTGAAGTCGTCATGGAGCCAAATATAAGCCTACTTTAATGTCTTTAATTTAAGTGGGGTGTCAGAAGGTGGGAGGGACACTAGTACAGAGACACTATAACATTTTTTAAAGGGAGTTTTATAGTGTGAAGTGTGCTTCGGAACTTTGAGCATCGCAGAAAGGGGAGAGGGTTTACATGAGGTATGGTTTGGTATGGTATGGTTTTTTCTGATATTAAGTGATGTGGTACATTGTCCAATGAAGAAGGTAGGGCGTACTTAGTTTAGGAGTTGAGGAATACTTTAGGTTTTTTTCAGAAGTTCGGGGTATCCTTGTTGGAGGAGGAAAGGGTGTAAGTTTGAGAGAAATATCTCAAGGGAATCGGAATGATTGTTAATTAGGTGCCTGCTGACGGAAAGTGATTGATCGTTTGGTATGGGAAGGATGGCAGCTGTTAAATTGGAGGTGTTATTGTTTATTGATGGGTTTTATGTTAATGGAAGTGTGGAATTTGCTATGGATGAGGGATAAGCTAATGTCCAGGAAGCGTGATTTGGGAGGAGGTAGAGGTGAAGGAAACAGAGGATGAAGCGTTGAGGTCGGATATGGTGTTTAGGGATTCAGTATCATGTTCCTAGAGGAGAAAAATATTATCAGTGTATCTGAGCCACAGCAGGGGTTTCAGGGGATAGTTACATGAATTCTTTTTCTGAGTGACCGAGGTATAGGTATAGGGCGGACTAAATCTACTTCTCGTGGCACAGTCCCATTAAAAATATGTAAGTAGGATTTGATAGTTCTTAGATTTTCGCTGCGAGGATGATTATATTATATTAATCACCCTGATGATGCGGCGCAGGAGATTCAGGCCGAAAGCGAATAATGTAGGTAGGATTTGTCGTTAAAGGAGAAGGAATTATGGGTTAGGATTATATACCGTACCCCTTAATATAAGGATGAGCAATCACCGTGCTCCATGCAAACCCTCTTCTTTGTCTACGGTGCTACCAGTCCCAAAACAGTTCTCCCATCATAACATTCCCTCTTACAATTAAAATAGTGTCGCTATACTAGCATTTAATGAATTTATTTATATACGCATTCAATTTCCCGGACATCAATGTCAGGCATTAAACACCCTCCCCCAACCTTCCTCCTCTCATCATTTCACCCCTTTCCTCAGTTTTCTGCTGAAGAAGGTGGTTGTGTGTATATTAATTTCTCTTTTTTTATCGGCCAACGCTATTGACTCACGTATTGATTGTGCATATATGTGTGTGTGTGTGTTTATATATATATATTTATTTATAATTGTTCTTCTCTGCTGTTAATTAGTTTTAGTGAACGCAGTTGGAGGTAATTTTTACTGGAGCCGCCAGGCTGTCAAATACGCATGAGTCAATTTACTCTCGAAAACGACCCTGATTGAGGTCATTCGCTCTCTCTGTATTCAAATCATATTATAGAGGGTTTTTTTTAACTCTTATAAACCGGTATCAACAAAAGTGCGATTGTACAAAGTCCTGTGTTTGGCCCATTTAGTTAAAATTGCAAGCGATCTTCGCAAATATATCTTCTGTTGATTCAGTTAATATTAGGGACTTGATATACCCTGCTAAAAACGATCCTCACCGCCATCCGCAAGGGGGTAGGGATTCTGTCCCACATCAGGAAACTGAATTTTAACAAAGTAGGTCACTATCAAAACAATTATGTCGCCAACGTGACTGAGGTTTTTCACTCCCTCCCGTCGATAAAGTGTGCAGAGGAAGACAAAGTGGAGATAGTGTCGCTCATGTCTAGGAAAACTGGCCATTCATCACCTACGTAGTATTGCCACGTGCAGCACATGTTTTTATTTTGAATTTATCCAAAACTTTTCCTTGTCCTTTTTACGCAAAAAACAAATATAGTGACGTTTTGTTCCGCCGTTTTCGCGTGATGCTAAGTCGCTACATTAAAATTATTAACCGTTAGGGCTTTATAAACCTAATACATTTATTTTTATGCTTATGGTTCGGTGGCGCACTTTGGAAATATATTTCACTTCAAAGCGTGTAGCAGGATTTCCTGTGTAACACGTCTGTGTTAAATGGGAATTAAAGTATTGGCTTTCATCATTTACCCTCCTAAAGGTGTTATCAAGCTCGTTATTTGCGAATTGGAATAAAACTATCAGTAAAACCAATAAAGATAAAACTAGTTAGGCATCCCTTTAAATGGTCTGTAATTCCCAATAATGAGCATAAATCTTAGCTGAAGCATAAAATATCATGGATATCACAAGTGTCGCCTTCGATATTTGCTTTGAATGAATACATTACATCTAACGAGCAGTGAAGAAATAATCGTTTGGCAATTAGAGTGGAATGCGATATAGGCGAATGCTATTTCGCTGGGGAATTACGTTTGAAGCTGCTCAAAATAACTCGCATTCGTAACAAAGAGGTTGAAGTGTATAATTGAGAATGTTTTATGTTGATATACAATGCGACCGAACACAAAGTGCTCCGAACGGCTTTCAATTGGGGTGATTCTTTATGCCTAAATTGGTGACACTACGGTGGAAATACTGTACCGAAGGTACCAATGTGAAAAGTGCTTTTGCAGCAACCTCCAAGTATGTGCTGCCCGTATTTCACCTCGGTGAGATGTGTTCGCTGATTTGTTTGCATCTCGTGCCATATGCCAAAAGGTTTATGCCAACATACTTATAATACAGAATGCCCTCTCCCAAATAGTACCCGCACCCCCCCCCCCCCCCCC
>LYUA01000094.1:1369276-1387223 GCA_002093875.1 Calopteryx splendens
AATGAAAAAAGTACGTTCACAGCAGCCTACCGAGCGAACGTACTAGGTACATTCACAGCAACGAAAGGGTTAAGGGCGATAAAGTGAGCCATGGGAAATGAATGGGTCAAAAACATATTTAATTTGGAATAACTCCATATGTCCATTCATTTGTTCTTATTTTGCCAGGATAAGTATTTATGGAAAGAGAATTTCCTCATAAGGTGTGATGCCCTTATGTAAACCACGATTTCACTATCAATATTGAAATGTTATCTATGTATACATTTTTTTCCAACTGTCTTGAAAAAATCAAGATTTTATTGTATTTACATACACTCCTTGTTTTCTATAAATATTTCTATCTCACCTACCTGGGCAAAGGTTGTTTTCTCAGAGTCAGGCCAAGTGGGTGTTTACAATTAGTAATTTACAAATTTTCAAGCATTGCCAAGACTATACATTGTACTAAACATATGCCAGTCAATGAGTCTCTTAAACTTTGTTTTATGCATTTCAATTTTATATTAAATGATTAACATACCATTTTAAATATGAACATCCATTTGTTCTTACCTATTTTAATTGTGCACAAACCACATCTGAAAATATTGTTTTAAATATCAATGTATTTTATTTGTCTACCCTTATAATTATTATTTTTATCACATTGAATTTTATTATTTTGCGTAGAATATGGTAAGTGTGGAGAATACTGCAAGAGCCAACCAGGATTTTTTTCATGATGGTCCTCAAACCTTGCCAATTACATAAAATGACTTTTCTCAGAAATTCCCTCTAAAATAGGACATGTTTTGTGTTAAAGTTACTGAATCTCATCCCAATGGAATAATTAAAATTGTTATTAGTTAGCTATTGGTAATAAAAAACTTTTTCATAATGTTAAAGTTAATTTTGCTAGCTTTAAAACGTTAATCACTAAAATTTCTACTCCTTTAAGAACCATACATGTGATGCATTAATATTTAGTGATGACTACTTTTTTTTAGCTTGGAGTGTCAGCTGCACTATGCACAGACTCAGTTGGATAAGCTTAAGAAGACAAATGTGTTCAATGCTACATTTCACATCTGGCACAGTGGGCATTTTGGAACAATAAATAACTTCCGACTTGGACGGTTGCCAAGTGCTCCTGTTGACTGGAGTGAAATTAATGCTGCATGGGGTCAAACCGCTCTCTTGCTTGCCGCTCTAGCACGGAAAATGAACCTCACCTTTCAAAGGTTTAAACTTGTTCCTTATGGGAACCACTCGTACATAGAGGTAAGGGCGATATTTTTATCTTTCAAGAATACTTTCCCACCCCAATAGTCTAATGAAAATACCTATTGCTGAAATTTGCCCTCAAAATGCATGAAGGATATAATGTTTAAAACATTTTCATGATGATATGTTGCATTGTGGAGTCTGTCAGAATAATCATTCATTCATTGGAGATGGTTCGGGGCACATTAAAAAAATCACTTTTTCAGTCTATTTTTTGTAATACAACATTATAGATTTTCTTTATTGATTGGAATACTTTCACTGGGTGGCTATTAATGCCACCCAGTGAATGGGGAGTAAGGGGAGTATAGTGGGATGGGGAGTGTAATGGGGAGTTCGATTGTACAGTTTATAATTCAGGGATTTTTTTAAATTTGGGGAAAATCATCTCAATGTCACCACCCCTATTAGTATTACTGAAACACTAAGGTTCATATATATGTAAAGATGTGAAATTGTAGTACCCTTGTTTTTTTATGATATATATATATATTGTTTTTGACAAAGTTTTACAACTACATTTTAGTTTTTTATAGGTAGGTACCATCCTAATTGAAAGTGCTCTTCCAGAACTCCAATCCATAGAATGTAATGGCTTTCATTGTGTGTAGGAGATTTTTTCACTTGTTATATGCGCTCATAATCTGTTAATTTAATTCCAATTGATAACTCTATATTCATTTTGTATAGTAACTACTAATAGTAGGTAATGATAATGTATCCTGTTATAATTACATATTTTGAATTAATTAATAACAATATACCTTCACTTCCATTCAACTTTCAGGGGGCAAAATTGATTAATCTCTTATAATTTAGAGAAAATTTAGTTTTAATGCTCCAAATTTTTTAGCATGTGTCTTGCTCCTGTTAAAAAATGACTGGATTTTTAACCGGCTTTTAAACATGAAGCTGGAAACTCACTGAATTTAGTGCCATACAAAGGTGTGTTAACACATCATATAACCACAAGAAAATGAGCAGGGTTGTGCTACTGTAGAAAACTAGTGAGTACGTGAAGGAGATGATTTTATCTACAATTTGTTTCAACGCATCAAACATATGCTTCAAACTGTTTCTTGGACTAGTAATTTAATTATAAGAACTAGTAATTAAATTATAAGAAATCCATTTAGTATAACAGAAGGTATCATACAGTAATGGACACAAGATGAAATATATGAGGTTTAAAAAAAAACTAGTATCAGAATACATACATGTGTGATACATACATACATGATTTTCATCAAGGATTTTATGATTTGGAAATGTATTACAGTAAAAGTGTATTAACTTGATTTTTTTAATCACAAGTCTCCTTTTTATGTTTTTCATCAAGGAATACACATGCTGTAAGCATTATCAAGTCGTCATTATTTATGGGCTCTTCCACTAATGTCATGGGTAATAATTTTTGTGAATCATTCAAGGTATCCTGGGTGCGACTGTGGGTGTTAATGGGGAGCTTTGGGGTGAAATATGCCACAGAACATACTGCAACTCACTGCTTTTTAGTCATTACTTTTAAACAATGACTTGCCCTATGTTACAAGATCTTACTTTGTATTACCACATTTGCAGATTTGGAAAAAGAAGTGAAGTTGGAGAAACAAGATTATTATCCTAAATATTACTAATTCTCAAGAACCAAATTGAATTTCTTCTATGTTGGAAGATAAGTGAGGAGAAGAGAATGTGATTGTTAAAGGGAAGGGGGAACATTTACGGTGTTGGAGAGGGAGGCAGTTAAATGAGAATAAGCATTAATGACAAGACATGTTCAGAGTGTGAAATAAATGGTATTTTGAACATCTAAACTCTTTTTGAGGTTAGCCTTTGGAGAACATTTCTACAAAAATGACAACATAGAAAAAGAGGTGACTGAGGCTTCAATTAGCACAAATTAAATAGTATTACCTGCTATTTATGAAAAAAATGAGGAAGCTGGAAAACTAAGCATGAAAATTGGTAAAATTTCTGTTTTTTAACTAAAGGGTAGTATCATTTTTATGCTAAGCATATTTTCCTTTCATATTAATGTGTCCAAGTGAGTACCATTGGTATATGAGTAAGCCAATTAAATGAATAGAAGCAATAACATTGTTGCTGTCACTAGGCTTATCATGTAAAGTACAAAGTTCAATGGTTGTGGTTTCTGTTAGAAACTGGCTAGATTTACAGTAATCTTGACAGAAAATTTAGTTACAGAAAAGTACTTCTTGTGTGTTACC
The DNA here is from genome assembly GCA_002093875.1 of Calopteryx splendens. NCBI lineage: Eukaryota > Metazoa > Arthropoda > Insecta > Odonata > Calopterygidae > Calopteryx > Calopteryx splendens. The sequence continues at coordinate 1,372,774 of LYUA01000094.1, forward strand.
TTTTTTTGTATAGTTGTGTAAATATATTTTGTGTGTGGACAATCTTTTAGGTTTTAGCCGAGCATCGAGAGCTTCCGTTATATGGTTCAGGAGGCTTCAGGTTTTTATGGGATACCAAATTTGATGCTGCCATGGTTGCATTCTTAGACTGTTTGCAGCAATTCAAAGAAGAAGTGGAGAAAGGTGACTCCGAATTCTGTTTACCTTACCGAATGGAACGGGGGAAAATTGAAGATTCTGCGACTGGAAACACATATTCAATTAAGTACGTTCCATAAAACTTATGTTGTAGTTGTGTATAATAGCCCAAATGTTAAGATCCCAACCTTCTTTGTTTATTAATTTTTTACTGTACAATTATCACTACCCATCTACATCGCTAGCCTCCTACAATCTCAGTGTAACATGCTCCTTTCTCAATGGTTACACTAGCAATGCTGCTTATTAGTGGCTTGTAAGGTGAAAGGAGTAATGTATTTCCATGCCAAGTATTACAGTCTTAAGTTACATCTTAAATGTAAGTTGAATCAAATTACATTTATAGCAACAATTATAAATGTTGTGACAATGAAAGTAAGGTTTTTGCATTACAATAATTGTGTACTTAACCTTATTTGTTGATTGCAAAGCATGCAAGGGAAAGAGAGTAGTTTTAAATGTCAGTAATGGAGTAATTTCTATTATTTATATGGCTTTACTAGTCCACCATTCTAGCATGGGGTCACTATTCCTACCATATAAAAAAAGCACAATAGCCCAGTACCAGGTGCTTGTCTCCATGCATACAGGAAGTCCACTAGTAGATTTTGCAATTGTCCCATCACCTCTCCCTTCCCTCCTGCTTTAGACACATAATAATTGTGAGATTTCAGAGCATAGAAATTAACAAAAAAAATCAGTAAAATTATTGCATTACAAATTTTTAGAGCTGAGATCTTAAATCTTAAAAAGTATAACTCGTGTATAGTTTTATCTCCAATTTTTAGCTCGAAAATTTGGTTGAAAAAAGTTAAACTACCCATGAGTACATAAAATCTTATTTCTATATGTTCAAATTGGTAATTTCTTTTTCTTTATTAGGAACTGTGAATAATTTCTCTTCGTGAAAAAATATTGAATACATATATAAGGGTTGAAGGATTTTTTATAAATAAAATATGGGTTTACAAGGTGGGGTTTATGAAATTGGGGAGCCTTGTGGTTTTTTGTAGTTTTTTTATACTACTTCTATTGACTGCTTAGTGAATGTGCTAAGTAGCTCATCACAAGAATCATGGTTTCATGCTGTATTTTTTTATGGAAAAAGTCTCTCAATTGATTGGCTATAGATTAAAATCACAAGTGGCTATGAATTTTGCAATACTTCGAGCTGATTGTGAATTTATATTTCAGTAGTTTGTAGGATACCTTAATTCTAATTAAATGACACTCAATTTACCATGAAAATTCCAACTGCCAATGTGATTCCTGAAACTTATCCCTGGAGGTATTATGTGACAAGATAGAGGGAGGGGTGAGGATAATTAAATAAACATGTTTCTTTTTATTGTATTTCCTATATTTCACTAAATGCTTCCATCATCATTAAGTTCATGACTGTGATCATTATACATGTTGAAAATTGACTGCAGTAACTATGATTAGGTCTAAATTTTATGTAACCTTACAAAATTTCAAAGAAATATGATGTAGACTGTTTCTTTTTCAACTTTTGCTACTCATGAGTGTCAGCATTTTTACTTTGAAAAATGTATTGTCCAACCTCTTATTTTTACTCAACAGCAGTTTAGTGAAATGATATTTATGAGATCTAATACTTCTTTAGTGGATATAGTTGGAAGAGGTATGTCAGTGCTAACTGAAGTGGAGAGTATACTGGCTCTGAATGTTCCTTAGTTATATTTACTTTTACTTAATGCATTAAACTTGTCTTAGTCTCCCATTTACCACCTATGTTACTCTAGCATTTTGTATATCTTAGGAGGGACATTGCATACTGGTCTTTGTTGGTGATGTAACCTTTGTACAGAAAATGTCCAATTTGTAGTGCCTGAGGTTACCACATAATTGTATGCTTTCTTTAAAAGTTTTTCACTCCTTGTCCATGTGATGTTAAGATGGTAGCTCTAGCATAAAGAATGTATGTATTGAAATTAGTAGCTTATTATCAGTCAATATCGCCTGAACTCTATTTGAAAGTAAAATGAAAAGAGAAATGTCTGACATTTTTTTTCCAATTACAGGATTCAGTTCAATTCAGAAGAGCAGTGGACAAAAGCTCTGAAGTTTGTGTTGACCAACTTGAAATGGGGTTTGGCCTGGGTTTCTTCACAGTTTTCTAAAGACGATGTAAACAATATTTGTTTGGAATAATAAGTGGTGGTTACTCCTGAAATCAGCCAATTGGACTGTTATCATATGCAACTACTATGGCACCAACACTTAATCATTTCATTGCAAGAGCAAAGAGAACATTTTTTATAAAGCTAACGGCTGATTGCAATATTATGCAGAACTTGCAACAAACTTTGAATGGCTACAAATTCAGTAATGCCATTGTAAGATTATGTAACTGTTTATTTTATTTAAATTGTGAAAAGTGAGTCATTTATTTTGAAATTAAAGGTGTTTTATTTTTTTTAATACTCTTTTTTATGATTTCAATAAGCTAACCTTGTGACTAATATTTCTAAATTCTCTATATTATAGAGGGAATCTTGAATGATCCAGCAATGAGAATGAAAGAGAAGTCAAATTTACTCTGTAAGACGGAGTACCAAGTGATAAAAAACAAGCAGAAGTACTAAGGCCATTACATAGCACTTTATGCATAAACAAATCAAAAGTATATATTAAAGAATCTATCCATCTCACTTGACATAATAATTAATATAGTGGCTCAATCAGCAAGGCATACAGGTTCCTATTAAATATAACAGGGGAAGGGTGCACAATTGCAAAAAACCTTTCCACTTGATTACAGAAAGGCATAGTCACATTTTGTGAGTAATTAGACTTTTACCAATGATTTAAAACTAACATCAAGTGATTTCAAAAATTAGTTTATTTATTTGAACACACAAAGGGAAAGTAAAATATGTTCTTTAACCAACTATATACTTCTGACTTATCTCACCTTATCTTCAATGACTTTCAATTACTGGTGCAAACTGTTATCTGATAATAAAATTTCGAACTTGAAATAGACTACCCTGTAGCCAAACTATGTTTTGCAGGTTGATTGATAAAAGAATCAATGTCATCAATTTAAATTTCATAAGTGTTCAAGCCTAACTCATTACTGCACCATGACTCCAGATTGCAATACTTTCCCTGGGTAAAAATCTTCCAGTCTTTTTAAGTTTCCACACTGTTCTTAGGAAGTAATCTCAAACCATTGTCATTCACAAATTTCAGAAAACAGTAAATTCAGCATTTTCTTGTTGCTTCTTTATGAATGAAATTTTATTCTTCTAATATGGAGTTGAGATGGTCAAAATTATGATACTTAATACAGTACTGAAGGCACAAAAGGCATCACCACTTTCCACAAAGAAAACTAGTAAAAAATTATGGCTGAAAAGAAGCTAACGCATAAGGTGCTAGGCTGATTGCCTTAGTGGTATACAGTTTTCATGCCAACTTTAAATAAAGACTAATTAGCTAGGATAGTGCTTATCTTGTAGCTTGCTGCAAGCAAAATTTCCAAGCTTAGCGGAGGGTAGCCAATTACTTGCCCAGAGGAAGTTTTGAACCCAAGACCCCCATCAACCAAATGCACAACCCACTGGGCTACTACACCACCATACAAGATGCAAGGAAAGATGTGGCTCAAACTAAGTAAGCCAAACAACTATTATTCCACCTAATATTAAGCCTTATAGGTAAAAATATAACTCTTGGATTGAGAAATGAAATTAAGTCAATGTAAGCCAGAGACACTATGATGATAACCACATGAATTTATTAAGCACATTTAATGCACCAGAACCAAAGAAACAGTTTACATACAGGTTTACAAATATTTATGAGCCCAGAAAACCACCTAAGTGAACATGATTTTTTTGGAAACAAGTGCGCCCCAAATTATTATTATATGGTAGAGATATTTAATTACTAAACCATAACTATTCATACATTGACTACATGATATCTTATAGGTAAATGTCAACACAATACTTTCATTTAAATGGCCCCTTATTGTGCAAGAACCATGTTAATGCAAAGAGAAATCCTCCAGGACTCAAAACTTCTGGTTCAGCTAAAAGCTTTTTAACTTCTTCTATAGTAAGGTCAACCACCTCTATGAACTCTCCTTCTTCTATATTTCCTCCACCTTAAAGGAAACAAATTTTACATACCACTGGCTGCCAAGGAGACAACTATAATTGATACATTATAGAACACACTCATCAATACCTGGATTGACTCTCATAGCATCAGTAACTTCCACATAGAAAACAGTCTGCTTGTCCCCAGTTATGCCCACGCTAGACCTAGGCAGGGCCAAATAAAATTTTGAACTAATTAAACACTATTGAAACTACGCTGCTTCCACTAATATTAACAAGTTTTTATGGTAATGTTAATTTCCGATGAGAACCAATGACTAGCTAATGCAACAAGGAACAGTAATAAGAGCACCAGAGCAAGAGATTTCAATAAGTTAACTACGGAGATAAATCGGTACAAAGTTCTCACTAATACGTCAAGTAGACGACAATGACGTTTTTTTAACACCGCATGAAGACAAACGAAAGGACACAACAAAAGAGGCAGAGCTTTCTCTATGCCCTGGTGAAGTAGGTAGTGTAACTGGGAATACTTGAATTAAAAATATTATTCGCGAGGGTAACTAAAAATTATCGATTTACTAGTCAACGAAGTGCTTACATACCGGTACTGGATAACACGTTGAAAACTTTCAACAGGGGCTTTATAACCACATTCCTCCAAAACTTCCTCTTGAGCTATTTCCTCAAGAGATTTGTTTTTATCAACTATTCCCGCACATAACTCTAACGTCATTCCCGTTATGGGATCATACTGGCTTGTGTCTATGTGCCCTTTGGAATCATTAGCCGGAATTGCACCGTAGAAAACCGCTGCAAAACGAAAGTAATCGAGATTAAAAAGAACTCGAAGCATTCGTGTAAAGAAAATTTAACTATTGATACTCAACTCGAGCCAGCAGGCCAAAGAACAAGTACATAATTTATGGGAAATTCTTACCAGGGCGAAATTGCTTCACCAAAACTACGACATTCCTGGTTGTGTTGTAGATCAAAACTGCCACGCTGAAATAATAACAATATTCCTTTAGCAGTGACTCAGGCGAAAACAAGGGCGAAGGAAAAAAACATACCTGTCGTGTATTTTCAGCAAATCCCATTTTTTTCGCACGCCATGCTGCAGGGTGAAAATTTTTTCCGTTAAACTTTGAAATTGAAATGCTACGAGTAAAATTAATGAGCCTGTTATTTAAATTCGCATTGCACAAATAACCAGGAGTACACGCCTGTTGGCTATGCAAGGGTTAATCTCCTCATTCTTTTCTCCACGACAGTTCTTGAGAAGACAACACGTAATCGCGGCCATTTCATGCAATGGACGTGCTATCATCATAAGTAATCCTAAATTACTCGCGAATTAGTATTTACCAGGTTATAATGCATCTCCATAGGCTTAATGTACTGGGATGAAGTTAATTCTTGGACAAAGACGTCTTGCACGAAACTCATTTTTACTTCTAGGTCGACTTTCACCAAGTCTTAAAAAGGATGAAACTGACACATTTAGACCACCCAGAGGCAATATTCGTATCGAACTACTATTTAAAACCGTTCTCAGCTCACGGTTACTTAAATCAATTAAGATATCAGAATTATCGAGTTACGAAAAACATGTGGTCGTCCGACATTTTGAATTTTTAGTGAACGCGTTTCGCAAATTCAGCGCTAAATACACGCCGTTCCTCAACCGTCCATGCCAGTAGGAGAAATAAATAAAATGAAACCGATTTAATTAACTATTTTGAGCAAATCCATTTACTCACCTCAAGTTTCTTCACTTGGAAGCCGATGTCCGAGTTTAGACTGAATGCAATACCTTCTTATCCCTTACAGAAATACTACAACCCATAAGACAAGAACTTCATTGGGGTTAACAGCGCAATAGGCCTACAAGGAAAATAATTTCAAAACCATAAATCATTTTCAACATGTAGATTTTTATTCAATATTACACATTTCCATACTGATACTTATCATTCATTTTGTTACACTTTTTTAAGGACCTTTAGTCAAGGAGTCAGTCAAAAAAAGAGTGGCTCAGAACTTACCATCGAACTCTGACCACATTTTGCAAGGTACTATGGATCATATTTGCAATACAAAGCAAACCTAATAGTGCTGCCCTTGACTATCCAACCACAACCGATTTACAATAATAGCAAGGACAAAGACAAAACGACTTCTTAGATGAATCACAGTATACAGCTCGATTACACAAAACAGTACATCTTTTTTGAAATAAAAACTGTCTTCAAAGTCCAGAGGTTAACATTCTTCCATTTTTTTTTATTGCTGTAGGCCAAAATTTTCATGTTACAGTGGGTTCCTGGTACCTTAATAAAGAGTCCTTCCTTCACGTTACACCAGTACACGTAATAAATTCAGTACCAGAGAACAGCTCTTAATACAACAGCAAAGATACGATGTGGTTACTTGCGGTCATCTCTCTCACAATCACGGCTTATGTGACCACTTTTACCGCACTGATAGCAGGTCTTGGAATTATCTGGACAGTCTCGGGCAAGATGACCAGTCTTGTTGCAGTTGTAACAGGATGGCTCGTCCGGACTCTGCTGACAATCACGAGCGATGTGTCCCACGCCATTGCAGCGGTAGCACCTCTCTTGATCTTCCTTGCACTCGCGTGCAAAGTGCCCAAAGCGGTTGCATTTGTAACACTTTTCACGACCACGTCCAAACCCACCACCCTGAGGGCACTCACGGGCAAAGTGACCTGTGCGATTGCACTTATAGCAAACACTTGAACTCATTGCAAATGAGTATCCAGCAACCACAGACTGTATTCGGCTAGGAGTCGAGATTCACACAGGTAATATGGCGACAACGCCTTCGAATGGCTGATACTCGTCACGTGGACACGTGGTCTATTGCACACGGCACTCCCAAAATCGCTTTTTTCAATTTAAAATTGAACTTTATGAATGGCATATGTATTCGGTCCTAGATACATTTGGTAATTTATAATGCATGCAAAAATTATCAACAACAATTGAAGTTCGACTGTCAAATAAATAAATAATAAAAAACTTTTGGCGGGGTTACTATGACATCGAACGCTAACACGGCTTCGACGGCTTTCTCTCGTTCGCCAAGTGTTTTAGCCTTTCCTCAATAGATGGCAGCATCCCCATAATTGAAGACGAACGCGTCGATCAATAGAACCTTATTGTAGATGCTGAAAGGTAAATAGTATCTTTCACTATTAATATAATAATTTTTTGCTCTCTTATGGTTTTTATAAATCAATTAATTTGGTCATAACCTTAATATATTGATTTTAGTGCTCAGATATGTTTCACAAATAATGACCCTCAAGCGAGCTTAATTCAAACACCTATAAGCTCAATCATTTATTAATCGCCAATCTTAAACTATTGACAATAATTATTCCTCTAGATAAAAAAGAAAAAAAACCAAAATAGTGAGTTTTCTTTATGTTTATTATACAGACAGGGTTTGCATTCAAAGTCTTACGAATATTTAGAAAACATTGCAATGTCAATAGCAGTTTAATAATACTATTCTCATTATTTATTTCTTCTTCACTGGTTTTGATCGCAAATTACCTACTGCTGTATCTTGATCCCCATCCCAAACCGTTATTTTTGGTGAATCTCCCTCAGACGATGCTTTTTCTTTAATTCCTTTCTCATTTTTTACATTACGTTCTTTCGCATCTATTTTATTCTGATTGCCCATCCTTTTTATCCCATCGACTCTTCCTTTTCCCCCCAATAACATAACTCCAACTCCTTCGTCTTTTTCATCATCCTTCCCTTTTGTGAACTCTGGCCATTGTTTTCCCCGGGATGTGTCATCTGCGAAACATTGAGCAATATTTTCTTTTGCCTCTACTGGCGCCGGAGGCTCACATTTAACTCTTGGGGTAGTAAAGGCAATTTCTATATCTGAAGATGATGAATCAATTCCCTCTTCTTTTTTGTTTAACCTCATAAACAAACCATTTTGATTTTTACTGCGATTAGATTTATCTCCTAAGGCAGCGGGATTGACTGAAATCATATACGATCCTCCACACATTTTAAAGTGTAAGGATGGTTGTTCATTATCATTTGCGATTGGATTGGCATATTCCATTTTTCGGGTTTCTTCCTTTTCGTCTTCTTTTATACTCGGCCTCTTTTTATCGAAATCTCCTTTTCCAGTTTCTCCATCAATTCTGGAACTCTGAAGCATTTCCGCAACTTTTCTTGACACAGATCCTGGCTTCCATCCAGGGGTTTTCTTCGTTTTCTCAGGCCACAGCCACCCACTTCGTTTTGGCACATTCTTTGTCTGTTTGACACATTCTTTGTGACCGATTTTGACCCCAGGTTCAAAGTTGGCAAATTTTGTGGATTTTAACTTTTTACGTCGTTTTGGCCCAGCCTTTAGTTTAGGAGCCTTCTTTACTTTTAGCTCATCAATCGTATATGTTTTTTCGTGTACGTCAAGCATTGGTGCTATGTAACTTATTGCGTCATCTGTTGAGGGGTATTTCATTATTTCTTCTCCAATAATATTCCTGAAATCAATTGAATCATTGGAATGTTTATCCATCAATAAACCATCTTGGTCTACGCCTGAAAGTCGATATGTTGGCCGGCTCGATTCTCTAGCCTGGTTGAAACTTTGCCGTGGGGCATCTTTTTTTAATATACTATCCAAACGCAGCATATCATCGCTCCTCCGATAGCTATCATATTTGCTTGTGAAAGTGGGTGTATAACAGGGGTCCATATTTCCTTTGCCATAATTTAAATAGTCAGGTCCACCATAGGGTTTGGAAGCACCAGGAGGGTAATTCGTTTGACGATCATAAGTATTTTGCCATGGTTGATCGACGTCAAGGAAAGAACTATCTGAAAAATCACACTCTGAATCTTCACTTGCCGTAGGTTTCACTTTTGCTTTACCGCATTTAGTACATTTATTTCTTTCATCATCATCTTGAACTTTAAAGAGTATATTATCCATTCCACTCAAGAGCTTAAATTCTGATAATATGCATTTTCCATAAAATGACAATCGTAAATAGAGCTTTATGGCTCCAACTTGTAACTGTTTGTCACACAAAGGATAGCAACCTTTGCAGGAAGTTTCCGAGTTACCGGAATCTTGTTTCAGGGATGTGCATAATTCAGAAATCATAGAATCATCAAACTCAATCTCTCCTATACCCAATATATCCGAAGTAACAGAATCAGGGTACTGAGTACAAACAGTAACGTAAATTGGATTCTCTTGAATTACTTGCAAAAATCGCAATGGGTTAGCAGTAAAGAGGCACGACTTTCCTGAGTGAAAATTTACCGTGCACTCTTTAGTTCGTGGACAGATACTTTCTTCCGTTTTCTCTTCATCCTCTTGTTTAACTTCAAATGAAAAAGTATCGCAAAGTCGAAAACATACCACCCACGGTGGATCTTCTTGTGAATCATAACTTCCGTTATCACAGTCAAGCCTCAATGTTACACTCTCAATTACGATTTCCAACAAAAATAATTGTTCTTCGGAATCTACTTCCAAGCCCATAGTCGTTTCTATAAAAATATAAAGTTGCAGGATTTAGCCATTATCATATATTTAAATAATTACTTATTCAGCGGAAACTATCACATAAATTGTCCTCCACAATGTTACCTTCAATAGTTTACACTGTAAATTTCGACAAAAGAATATTTGAAATGTCAGCGATTTCAGCCAATGGCATTCAATTGTTTAACTTGGTTTTTGTAACATACTATGATGTCATATGCTTTGGAATGATTGTTGTTCTTGAGAATTAGGAAGGATAATGGATGGAGATTGGAAATACACAGTTACTCCATTCTCATCCTGATCAGGATTTGAGAGGCTTGAAAAGCAAGGATCATTTTCCTCGAAAGGAGCCAACAGTTCTAAGCTCTATCCTATCCATCAAGAGCAATTCCATCAGCTGATGGATTTCGGGAATAGCAGCAGCAGTCAATTTTAAGTCTCAAATGTTAATAATTTATAAAAATCGATCAATTTACAAGAAAGACATTACAAAATAATAACCCTGATATCAGTCTGTCAATACGCTTACGGCTGGGATTATGAACTAATGGTTTGTACCCGTGGAATTAGAACCAATGACTTCGTTAGACTCGACGGAGAACATCACACTTGTTGCTTTTCTTCGCAGGGATCCCTTTTCCCGGAAGCATAAAATTCTACCTTCTAAACAGACCCGAAAAGTTACTTAACAAGCGTGTAGGCACAAGCTGCCTTCGAGTTCATCTCGGGGTAATTCAAATTTTGCGCTTCTTAATTCAAAATCTAAGAAATTAATTATTTTTTGCCTTTGAATCTTTCTGAACCTCTGATAGTGCCCAGGTGTACTCGGACAAGAGGATCCCAAACCTCCATCGGACTAACCCTATGAAAAATAGAAGTGGATGACTTGTGTTGACTCGCGAAATGCGCAAACATTTCAAACTTGGTTAAGTGCGTTAAGTGTAACAAGAGAAACAGTGAAATGTGTAATTTCATAAACTTTCCATTTTGGGACGAAGCCATAAAATTTTAATGATGGGAGGCGAGGGAATAACTTGAGTAATATTTTTCTCTTCTCGCCTGTCAGGTGTCTTGGTACAAATGTTTCAATGCTAATATGAAATGTAATGTATTTTCAATATGTGTTGGCCCTTTTTCGGAATATCTATTTCAAAAGATAAACTTCCCAGGAGAACTCAGCTAATATTGCAACTTAACTATTATAATCATTATAATTTTAGGAGATAGAACACACCACTTCATTATTGTAAGTTGTTTCCTACGAAGTGACTGAAGGAAATCGTTGGGGGTTGATCAACTCGACGCTGACACACCACGTTGAGAAGCACATCCATGAGGATTTTAAGGTTTTAATTTTACAAGTTTAAGATCACATAGTTTAAGGTTTCTTCCTGTAATAATTATTACGGGGGATTTTAATGTTGAAGAGAGCACATTTTCTGATTATAACATTCTAGTAGTTGGCAGAGATTCTATAATGACTTAAGTATTAGTGGTATTAGTATGCATTCCATAATAATCCAATGTATTTTTAAGTATAAGAGTAGAAGAATACAGAAATAAATTAAATATAATATTAAAATAATTGATTTTTCCAAAAATTGTTTTTATGTTTTAGCTAAATTTTTTTTGGAGAAAAACATTGGTAACTATATATTTAATTATCAGTTAAAGGGAATATTATAATTCTATCATATTTTTTTCAAATTGCCCTGAAGGTATGTTCTTTCATCTGCAGGAATAAACATGATGGCTTTTTCATTCCTTCCTTGTCCAATGTTAGCATTTTTGTGCCATTTTCACAAAATGGTTTCCAGTTTATTCCTATGAAAACATTGTACTGGAATACATTTTTAGAGCTTAAAATGTTAGAGTACAACGGTCAAATGAGCTTTTTAGTAGTGCACTGCAATTTATTCTTATTTCTCCTTTAATAGTGTGAAGCACATATGCTTGTAATAGCTTAAACCACAGTAATCAACCTGAAGATTGCTTTGATAGGGGGTAGAGCTCACCCAATACTAAGCCCAACAGCATGTGAATTTCACACATCAGGTAGGGGTGCCAGTTCCTTTCCCTGTTGTAATGGCTTGCATGTCTTGAATTATCTTCTAATATTCCATGTGCTATTTAGTACTTCAGTTTTAAATATAGTTCCAGAAAGTACAGAATAGAAAATTTCTATTATATTGTCTTTTTTAAAGTGTGGTAGTTTAGTTCTATTTTTGCAGGTTAACATTTTCTATTTAGATAAATTGAAATTTGATCACTAAATTTGGCAGATTCTCATAAATAGAAAATCCATAAGAAAAATGCAGCTAAAATGTTGGTTTTCAGTTAAACATGTATTTTATTTAAATAGTTAATGCTTATTTCTCTGAAGAAGAGCGCCCATTTCTCCATAATAATCAATGGCTCCCCAGACTTAACTACTTTGTCTGTTTGTAGAAGCCCTTTCCCCTAAAGTTGGCTCACTCTATCTTTACACCAAGTAACATTGTGTGTAATATGTGGTAATTAGGCAATGAATTTCTAGTGCAAATAATAATGTGTTTTACTTTGCACAGTTACTTTTTTAGGTTGTTTAAATGGTCAAACAAAAAAATGATTCTATTTGTAGTGTTGTAAAATAACTTTAACAGGGTGTCACAAATTTAGTTATACTTCTAAAAAAGGGTTTGCAGAAAACATACCTTAGTGAAACTACTTTAAAAATTAACACAGATGATTCTGAAGAACAAGACACAATTTTCCTGCATCAGAAAAGTGTATTTTTGAAAAATTTTGGATTTCTTCAAAAACTGTTTTGATCTCAATAGAAGGCATAGAGGACAAGTATAAAATTCATTAAATATGGTCACTCTGCAACGATGTAAAGTCCTATTATTAAATAGCTGTAAATTTAAACTAAGGCAAAAAATATGCTCAAGATGTGGATGTCTTTTATTAAAAAATGTTGAAGGAAGGAGTAATGAATGTGACAACAATCAAATTGCAAGTAAGGACATTGGTTTACTCAGGAAGAAGTTGCTAGTTTACAGAAAGAAGATACAATTGAAAAACTTAATATACCTTTCACTTAAGTAAATTATTCTCTTTTAATATTGAGTGCCCTAAGTGAACAAGAAAAACTTTGTCATGGAAGATAAAAATTGGATAAGTTTCAGAAAACTATGGAGCAAAATAGAACTGGTTCTTGGTGTAGAAATACCTACAAAACAAGCCAAAGCACTTAAGTTTGTTTCAGAGAAAGCATCCGATGTGGACAGGCTTGTAGAAATTATGACAAAAAAGAAAAGAAAAAGCAAGTTCAATTTTCAACTATTCCTGCATCTCTGGGGTGGACAAGGAAAAAATAAAAGAAAAATTTAATGTGTAAGACTCTGTATTCTGTTTGTAAAGCTCAAAGATGTTTTGAGGCTGAAGTCAGAGATTTAGTGATGAAGTTTTCTGAAAGTGAAGTGCAATCTAGAGTTTTGCGTGGAATGAAAGAAGATGTAGGTATAGGAAAAAACAATATGAGAGGAAACGACTGAGTTTAGGTAATGCATGGAATATAATAAAAATTTTAAGTGACAGTATACTGTTGTTTAAGTGGGGTTTTCCAAATTTTGTTCCTTAAAACCAAAGAGGAGTGTTATAGCAGGTGTCAGTGGCACTCACTCGCTTTGTGTGTATAATACACCCAAATTTTAACCTACCTTATTCAAGCAGGACAAATTGAAGAAACCTTCAAGGAGCTCACAAAGTTGTTTGGTACTTCGTGAGCTCCTATACTATGCTATGTATATGTGGAGACACTGCATATGAATGTCCACCCAAAACAAATCTAGTGAGTTTCCTAAAATCAAAATTTGAAGATTATGATGAGTGTGATACCATTGAGTATGCTCAATGGGTTTCAACTGATAGGACCCAAATGATACAAATTTCATGCTCAATGTGTAATAATGTAGAAAAATTAGCCTGCAAGTTAGAAAAACTGATTCCACACCCTTCTATAACCAAGTCGCAGTCTTCATATTTTAAAACTTTGAAAGAAAATGTGCCTTCAGATACTGCTAAAGTTTCAATGGAATTCAGTGAGAACTACTCTTTTACAATCCAAGATGAGGCCCAGGGATATTACCGGATTCTGATTCACACACCATTCATCCTAAAGTACCTAATACATTTTAGGAACACTAATGGAGAAGAAAATAGTTTCTTCATACTGTGTTATATCAAATGACCTGATGCATAATGTAAGCATGGTTGTGCACATTAGAGACATTCATTATATTAGTGATACTTCTGTTGCATATTGCAAAATCAACAAATTTCTTATCCTGTGTCTGCATGAGGAAGATTTACAGTTAAAAGTGCATTGATCATTTTTTGGTAATATTCATGAAAAATCAGAGTGTGATGGAATTGGGGAACAGTCAAATGATTGGCTCAAAAGGAAAGCCTTTAGAGACAATTTAAGAGCCAGAGAACTAACTACATCATGTGATTTTTTAACTTTTGCAAAGTAAAAAAATCACAGTAATCAACCCAAAGGTCTGTTTGGTTGGTGAGGGTAGAGCTCACCCAGTACTAAGCCCAACAGCATGT
>LYUA01000094.1:1387276-1402156 GCA_002093875.1 Calopteryx splendens
AGGATGACCTGGTACCTGAAAAATGGTACACAGCTTGGGTGAAGCTGAGGCTGCCAACAGGTGTCACCTGGAATTGAACCCATGCCCTCCGGTTAGTAGCTCGGGACTCTAACCAATGGACTACAGTGCTCTTTTGAAAAGTAAACATTTCAAAAATTAATTTTCATTGCATTCCTGAAGACAGTACATTTTACCCTTTCTGCTCATGGAGGTCGTTTTTAAAGATGTGGATATACATCTTGGTCCTAGAAGTTTTCACTGCTCTAAACCATATGGTGCCTGAGATTCTGTGGATTCTATGAGGATTGGTGTTGATGACTGGCCCTCTCTTGCATACAACATATAAAGCAAACTATAGTCATTTTTGAAAGTTAATAAATTGTAGCTAACATGTTATGTAGCTTACAAGTATGACAAAATGTGGTGCTTTAGAATGGTGTAGTTAAGGATAAGGGAGACATTGTTGTCAAGTTACTACATCATCGTGCATGAGCACCATCATTTTAGTGGCCAAGGCTTGAGGATTCCTGTCTGGTACTGAGTCCTTACTTGCTTGCCGTTGTTTATAGCCATGGGGTAGAGGGTGTATGGTTGGTATTGAAACAAAATATATAACATGATATTACTGATGCAGCTGTTTGGACCATGATCCTGCCTCCAAAATCCTCCAGTTCTTCATTTATCATGTACCTGAGACAGAATAGTATTGTTTACCCTGTCAGAATGACAACTGTTAAAAAAAGTTTGCATCTTCCTTTATCCTATTCTGCACAATTTTGATCTCTGCCTTTATGATATATTTCATTGGTGGGGCACTCCTTAACAAAGCAAAAATTAAACTATTGAAGAATCATACAAATTTCATGTAACGTTTGGGCTTAAATTATCCAATATGATTCCAAGAGTTAAGAAAAATCAATGACTACGAAAAAATCTTCAGATATGTTTTGCCAATGCTCAGAATCACTGGGTCATAAAAGAAAATATTAACCAGTATATATGTAAATTTTAAAATAGTAATCAACCCGAAGGTAGGTTTGATAGGTAAGTAAAGCTCACCTTATACTAAGCATGTAAAAATTTACAGTATGGGGAGCTAGTTTCTTTTTCTGTTCAGCCTGTGATTTTTCTGAAAGGTCTGTTGTTTTGAACCACTACTGATTGTTTGGCCATGGAGATTATTAAATCATTAAAGAAATGAAAATAGTTTGACTAGATTAAAAGTCACAAATAAAATATTTATTATTGAAGATAAAAAACAAAAGAAAATCAAACAGCACTGTTATGTGGTTACCCACTAGATATTTAATCTCCAACAGCCTTAACAAAATTTTATCGCCCATCATTGATGAAAAGTTAGTGAGGTAGTCTTGTGGGTATTGTGTTAGTCATCCTCTATTGAATGGAGGGTCCTGAGTCCAAATCTTGAGGATGCTGCTGGACATCACCATCTAAAGCCAAGCTATGAATTTCTAGTTATCAACCAAATACTTCTCGGAGACTGTTGATATATGGGAGAAAGGAACTGTGTATCATCATTTATCTAACCAACCTTTGCCTAGAAGTATGCAGTTGGTTATCTTTAATGACTGGTTCAGTACCTATATACTGTCTTAGTCATGGGGTAAATAGATAGAATTCGGCTTCATTTGAAGAAATAGGGAATATCCTTAAAAACCTGAGAAAGAGCTTTTTGTCAAGTAGAAAAACTTATATTTGGAATTATAAAATGGCTTTTTGGTTTATTTATCTTTTTGCCTTGGATTGATTCATATAAATTATCTGTGATCTTCCTCTGTAGTTATTCATGTTTACTTTACTTTCCTCAACTTTTTATCATATGCTAAATGTTTGCAAAATTTGTCTGTGGATTTTTTCGTAATTTCCTTTTGTGCTTTTCATAAACTTCTTTCTTCCTCCACTTTTGGTGTGCTAAGCTTCTTAAATATGATTTATAGCAAAAGTGATTTTGTAGCCCATTGGAGAGAGGGCTCAGCTACACATAGGTTTACGTCCTGGTGATGCCACTGAGCACCCAGACTAGACAGCTATAGTCCAGACTGTGTGATTTTCTGGGTTGCACCTGATTTTGTTGGAAACTGTAGGTAGGACACAGTAAATGTTCTCAAATTCTGATTGCGTGAATTCCACATTCTGGAGGAATATTTTTTGTGATGAACTCTTCCATCCTTACTGATCCAAATGATCAGCTGCTGATTAATGTACAAAAAGCAACAATATTAATACAAAATGAGTAGGTGCAGTGAAGAGACATGAGATATTCTTTCAAAAATATTGGAAAATAATTTTTGCAATTGAAAAATGATTTTTGTACTTGGAAAATATTTTTTTCCTTTAAACTACAAAAACCTAACTTCTAATTTATAAACTCTAATTCATATGATAAAGAATCTGATCTGATTTGGTGGAATTGTTTTATGATGATGGCAATTATAAATGATTTGATCACTTCTAAATTGTGGCCTCCCTGAACATGGAGCTCAAATTGCATTTGACTCTGAGTGGTTTTCTAAATCGGATGACATTGTGATGGATTGACATAGTAATCATTGATTCAGAGATAGTTTAGTGGAAAGAATTAATTTCAAATATGAAATTAAATTTCACTATTCTAGTAAATTTATAGCAACTTTATTGCAATGTCTGTTTCTGCTCACTCAGCCACTGACTCACTTAGTTTGTGCGATATCTTAAGTTGTTTGAATCTGACCATTTCATTTAAATTTTAACTAATTCTCATTTCCACTTCTTGTACGTGGTCATTCAGTTTGGGTGTGAATCTTCATGTAGGTATTCTCATGAATTGAGTGAACTTCTTTTGTTCCCAAAACAAACTGAAGTAACTAAATTATATCTTGGAATCACAAATGAAATAGTTACTTCCACAGATTAAATTACTGCTGGGATAACAATTCATATGCTATCCCAAATAATGCTGATGTAAGTTATCCACCAAGTTTGATTTCAGAAATTCATGAGTGCAATATTCAATTTTTCTTTGGATCTCCTTTTATCCTTCAAATATAAAAAAATACAGCTTAGAATTACTATTCATTAAGGACTTGGAATTGCCAAACTCTGATCATGATGCCATTTTGAAGTCCTGTTTCTTGTACATAAAATCCAGGATTCATTGAGGCCATGGATTATTAAAAATTGTCATTGTTGATGCTTGAAAATCCTGTCCGTAGTGAATAGTCTCTAAGTTCTTTCACTGGAGTGGGCTTTCCTGTTCCCTGTAACTCAGTAGTGTGAAGGGACCTCTCCTGTATGAGGAAGAATTAACCGAATTCATCAACCCTTCCAAATGTAGTTAGTATTGAGGGAAAAGGACATTATTTCTTAGTTTGCATTGTCCACATTGAAATTAAAGTGCAACTTGAAATTGTGGTAGCATGTGTGTTAAATGTGTCTGAAATAGCTAGATTTTTCTCTCAGAAATGAAGGTGTAGTAGTACAAAATTGCAGTAAGAAAAAAAACCAGGATGATAAAGTAAACTATTTGAAAATATGCAATAAAAATAGGATATGATAATTTCTATCAGAATGGGCTTTAAAAATATATGGTACAATATCAAACTTACACCATAGTGTGACTCACCCCTTTGAAGTGCTATGTGATTAATAAATCAGTTGAGGTAAAGTTGGGATGGGAAATTAAGATAGTTCATCAATAAAATGATTAAAAATTAATGATAAAAGGGAAGCTAAACCTTCAGGTTGATTACTGTGGTTGGTGGTTATTGTTGATGGAAACATTGGTGTATCATGGGCCATCCTTATTGGAGACACTGTCAGATGGAATTCATGCTAAACTTAAAAGGCATGCAGTCATAACAAGTTTCACTATCAATACTTAATTTGTTCCAACCTGACTGAGAATTCATATTATATCTAAACATTTGTTTAGACAACATTGTTGCAGATTACTTTGAATATCTTTTAACAAATATCCTGGTGTGAAATACACTGCATATACATACTCCCATACACAGTATTCTGGCTATCAAGGTAGTCCCTTCAGAAGGGATACTAGTTTGTTTAGAATATTAAAAGCTAGTTTGGTGCATTATGTACTAGAATTTGGTTTTCCTAGAGGCATGCTGGTAATAATGTGCCCAAACTGACCACTAGAGTTCTGTAACTATTAAAAGGGAATGATTCTCATGGTGTGGGTACTCCAAAGTCTGATAACCTCCTTTCATACCATGTCTTTCATTAATTACAAAACTCAAACTAATGCCTCAGGTGACCAAAGGCATGATGGGTGGCATAGGTGGTGTAAGATTGACCCATCAAGAGCCAAATATGATTATGTTACCTGGACTATTGGGATATGAAACGTGAGAGGTTTGCATGGAAAGGAATAAGAGTTGAAGAATGAAGTGCTTGTAAGATGAATGAATGTCCTATGTTTATATGAAACAAAGTGCTAGGGGCATGACATAGCATGATGCTTCTGAAATTGATTTGCATGGTTTGGCATTGTGGTCTGGAGGAGACAATAGTGTACATGGAAGTCATGGTGTATGCTTGATTGTGAATGAGGGAGCTAAGGTGTTTTTGAGAAAATATGAGCTACTCCTACATAGTAGTGTCTCCTAGTTTACATAGGGTTTGAATGAAAGTTGGTATTTGAATACATGTGACTGTAGCTTGTTAAACAATATTGGAGCTAGACTGAAAGCATGAAGGTTAAATTATGGGTTAAATTGATAAAAGTTTTGAATGAGTGTGACCATGAAGGAAAAAGAATAATGCTGGAAGACATGAATAGTTGGGTTGGTATTAGAAGGGATGTCTTTGAAAAAGTGGAAGGTCCATTTGGTGACTCCCCAAGTGAATGGTAATGGAGAAAACTTGTGGTGCATGTGCATGGATAAATGATTATCTCATATACATGGTTAATGAATAAATCTATTTATTTTTATGCATGGCAGAGTCATGATTCTAGGAGAATTATTGATTTTGATGCACATGCTATCAGAGGGAGAGTGTTAGTGAAAGACTCTTGGCCAATAAGAGATAGCTGAATGTGGAAGAGACCACAATTTAGTAGCTTCAAAAGTATTTCTGGGGAAAATACTGGTAACAAGGAAGATTAGAGTAAGAAATTAAAATTAAAACCGAAATACAAAAATGTAAGAATGCAGTTTGCATACAAGGTTGAGCATAAATTGATCTCAAATCAGCCAGAATGAGAAAACTATATAAAAAATGAAGTGTGAGTGATGCATAGGATATGTAGTTTGAAAGGGCTGAAAGGTTAGTTGGTCTAAACATGCATGCCGCAAACTTGTGATACTTGTATAACTTGTGAACTTGTAATACAGAATGAATGTGATGCCCAGTGGAATAAAGAAGTGGAAACTTGTGTGTGTGGAAAGAAATAAATTATTAGACAATAGAATGATAGCAGTTTAAGGGTTGGGAGCCGATAAGATAGTAAATGATGTTTATGAAGAGAGAGAGAGAGAAAAAGAATTAATGCGAAAATGTTGTGAAAAAAGTAAGGGCAATTAATGGCATTAATGGAAAATAATAATAATATATTCTTTATTCCATCAGGTCGTACAGACATTGGAAGGTACCAATTAAATACAACACATAATACACACGTATAAAACATTAACAGTTCATATATTCAGGGTTGCTGTAAAATGCATTATCAAGAAGGAAAAATCATCAATTGTCTTTTGAATTTCCCTACTGCAGAAATGCCTTCCAGTTTTGGAGGAAGACGATTTTAAATATGAGCACAAGTAAATTATGGGCCAATTTTGGTGAGGCTGGGATTAAACCTTTTGAGGTGTACATCACTATTATCTTGAGTGTCATGGGAGTGGAAAAAGCTGTTAGTTGGGAATATATTAAGATTTTTCTTGACAGAGGAGGAGCATGGCAGGCTAAAGATGCGGGGTAAAGTTAAAATTTTTAAAGATCTGAAAAAGAGTTTGCCATGTTCTCTAATTGAAACTCCAGCTATTGCTTTCATGACTTGATTCTGCAGAGAGAACATTAGCTTACATTGGGAAGAGCTGCCCCAGATGATAATGCCATACGTGAAAAAGGGATGAATTTTGGCAAAGTGGAAACCTTTAGGCATTCCAGAGTGGTTAGCAAAGTGAGCCTATTTATCATAAAAATACCAGTTGCCACTTAATTGGTAACGTTATCAATGTGCTCTTGGCCTGAGAGATTATCAACAACAAACAGCTAACTACTTGAAAAATGAAGACTACAATATTGAAGTGAAAATTAACATTATTGAAAATCAGTTATGCAAAAAATAAGAAAGTGTACAGGAAGAAAATGTCTTTATTTATGAATGTATATTTAGAAAATGTGTATAACAAGTTAATCCCTTCAGAAAGGATAATAGCTTCTTTAGAATAGTGAAAGTGGACCTGGTTTCATTTGTGGCACGCTGAAGATAATATGCCCAAACTGACCAGCAGAGTGCTGTGGCATTGGTACAGCCAAGGCTTGTAGCTTTGTATACTCTTTCATTACTTTGAAATATCAAAGAAAAGCCTCCAACAATGGAGGCCTTGATGATTGGTGGAGCTTTGATAAGACTGGCCCATCGAGAAGCAGATATGGTGGCATCTGGAATTTTATTTAATAACTGGAATATTATCTAACTGCGGAGTATTTGGTAATCTATCAGTCTTTCTTAGGAAGTTCATATGATGTCTGAAGTACTTAACATTATTTTTTACATTTAAGGATAGGTCTCTGTAGTAGGAATCATAACATTAAGTGGCCAGGTTCACTCTCTGCTTGGCAATCAGAACATTTCAGATAATCAGAATCTGAACCAGTATTATTGTATTTTCTGTATTACTTATTTTTGAGTTTTATATGGCTAATCAAATTATTGTTGAATCATATGGGGAAGGTTGAGGGGCCAATGCAAATAATTAGAATATAAAGCTGTATTACATTATGAAGTATGTTGTAAAAACTATCAAATGCCTAATGAACAGGAAGATTACACATCAGGTATGGCCAATTAAATATCACCCAGGTAACATGGATAAAATCATAATCACACCTTTTAAAATCAAACTTAGACATGTTGCAGTTCATCAGTTGCATCTAATGTACTGGGTTAATGTCAAACATAATGGCTGGATTATAATTATCACAATTTTAGGATGGGTTACTGACACAGAAATAGGAGATATGTAGTTTCAAAGCATGAGTAAGCTAGGTCAAGCAAGTTGCCCTGTAAGTTATATACACAACCTGGCATAAATCAAGAAATAGAAGTCTCACACGATTTTTTCTTGCTCTCTATGTGGGAAGATGTATAAGTCACAGGAACTTAAATCTGAGAAAAAGTGAGGTAGGTTAAAATAATCGACAAGCAAGGAGTCAGGGTATATATTTTTTGAGAAAATTAAATCGAAATTAGAGCAATATAGTTGGCACAACTTTTTAGGGGAGTTGGGAGGTAAATATACAATCCCAATAAGAAATTTTGAGGATTCCAATTCCAAGTGACGAATAGTTGTTCAACCAAATTTTTGTACTTAACTGATCTAGAGACATTATTAGAGCAAATGGCAATGAGCACCCTACCACCATATTTTTTTTGAACTGGTTTAAGAGTTTTGTGACATTTTCTGTAAATTGTATAATTTATAAATAGTTTAGTATGCAGTATATCATCACACAGATTAGTTTAAGTAAGAAAAAGAACATCGTAATGCAAATGGGTAATATCACATTGTAATTGTAAAAGCTTGGTTTTCAAACCTCTGTCATTTCGATAATAAATGGATAGTTACTTTAAGCAGAGTTTTTTAATTGTTCCGTGGAACCGTTTTATGAAGGAAATGATAATTACAAAGAGAAAAAGATTGAATGCAAAAATGTAGTCAAAGAAGCTGTTTTGTAAAATTGGTAAATAGGGCAAAGCAAGAGAGGGAAGAGGAATCATTCTAATGCACAGTGAGAGTAATGATATTATCTGGAACGAGTGTAGAGTTGACTGAATTGGACTTTGAGTGATTGGTTAAATATGAAGCCTGGTGTAAAACAAGACAATGTCACCATGTCTGTTCCATGTTTTAATGGATAAATATGTGAGATGGATGCAAGGATAAGATGAATGTTATGATATGAGATGTAAATGTTCCCATTCTTTTGTATGCAGATGATGCAGTACTGAGAGTCCACAAGATCCACAGGGGGTCCTGGATAGTTTCTCTAAGGTGAAAGCAGGAATGAAATTGATGGTAAATGCATCAAATTGATAGTTGCTGTGTTTGATAAGGGTAATGGGAAGAATGATTGCACAGTGAGGGTAAATGACAAAATAACTGATCAATTGGATGTTTTTGTTTATCTTGATAGGATGTTTTTGAAAGGTGGTAGGATATACAACGAGATCAAAGATGTGCAAATTTAGAAGGGAAGGTTGTTTGTTGCATGTAGAGTATATAAAGAAATGAATGTGTGTCTAATGGAGCAAATATAGCAGTACATAAATGTGTAATCCATCCCATATTATTGTATGGAAGACTTCCCCCAAGACACACCCAACTTTCACTCAGTGAAAGTTGAGTGTTCCAGAATAAGCATAAATGTGGTGGGTATGGAGTACTTGAGGAGTATTTGTATTAAACATGGGAGAGATATGTTGAGGAATGAATGGTATATGAAAGGATGTGAATTGAGTACTCCAATAATAGACAAGTATGAAAGAAGTGTTCTATGCTTGTTTGGTCATATTGAGAATGGACAAGAGTTGAATAACCAAACAGGTAAATGAGAGAAGGGCAAATGTTTTGAGTAGGAAGGATAGACTGAGAAAGTGATGGGTGAATGTGGATGAAGACACCCTCCGAAGATCCTGAATGAAGCATTGAATTAATGTAGCTGTGGTGAAAGAAATGTGAAAGGATAGGGTGGTAAGGGAGAAATTAGTAAGAGAAAGTAACTTTTACTTTGTAACTTAATGCCAAGCTTTTCTTAACAATACATACCCTAAAAGGGAACCACTTGAAGGGTATGTATGTATTATTGTGTGGCTTTTCTTGACTAAAAGTAAATCCAATCCATGTATCTTCAAATTTTCTGCTAAAAGGTGATGTGAAGAGGTTATCGCACACAGCATTTCTTCCTTTCCATAGGTATGGAGTGAGAACCATCATCTGATGATGAACTAGCTTCTACATTTTGACAGAAGAAGCTGTTTTTTATGGACATGGGTGGCCCAAGTATGCTTTGCTCACATTTAATAATAATCTCTCCTTAAGCTCTTAAATGAGAGCAATTTTTTTCTTTCAATCTTCTTGTTGACCTGATCTTGTGCCTAAAAAATCTGAGTATCTCCCTGAATCCATTATCAGACATGACATTTTCATAGAATGATATCTCCTGCATCTAAGGCAGCATAAAGTCAACTTCCATTACCTTAGATCTAACTATCCTATGTAATTATAAAATTTCAAGGAATGCATGAAGATTTTTAGGTGACATAGACCAGTCATCATTTTCCAGGACCTTGACTGCCTCTTCATAGACTTTGCTTCCAAGTTCTCCTTCTACTAGGGTATTTAAGTCTTCTATGATCTCTGCTGGTGTAAACCTGTTTCATTATGACCTATTGGAGGCTTCCCCTAGGAAGTGACTGACTGAAGAGTGACTTAACCCATGCTTCTGTTTCAGCAATGCCAATCAGTTTCCGGTGCAAGGTTGTGACATGCGCGTGCAGAGTGAATGATGGCAGTCTGGAACAGCAAGTCACCTAGGAAAGTAGGCTCCTAGTCAAGTAGCTTGAGGGCACATGGGAAAGGGAAAAGGGCAAGAAGACATTTTGGACTTAAAGAAGGGACAAAAATATCTGGGTGGAAGTTTAAGGGGGATTAAGTATTTTCTCAAGAACTACTAACCTGAAATGAGAGAAATTTTGACATGGTGGCCTTGGTGTAAAATGATCAAAAGTCAGATAATATTTCTGAGAAAATTTTGAGAAATAGGAGAAACTTGACTTTTGAAATGGGACAAAAAAGACCCTTGGGAGGTTATTGTGTTAATTATAATCATTTTAGATTGGTTACAAATCCTCCTCTCTAGTCCCCCCAAATGGACCCCCCCTCTCATGGTTCTCCAGAAATATTGTAAGCATTATTGAGTTGTGAGAATTATAATAAGTGCTAAGAAACATTCAGTTTTTAAATAAGGGCTATTTTGCCATTTAAATGTCCCCAAGAGCAGTTCCTGCCTCTCTCCCCAATTGTGGCCGTGCTTGTGCAAGTGGGCTGAAGTGAGTTGGATCAGCGATGTATGTACGATGTAGGTGACTCCTCCACCACTGCCTTTATATGCATTATGGTTCACAGTAAATTTAGCGAATGCATATTACTTATTTTCATATTTCAAATTTATCTAAATATTACCCTATTTTAAAATCATTCTTTTTATTGGCCTTTAAAAGTGAAAAGAATGAGTGTGTCTAAGGTAGTTCAAGTGGAAGTGTACTTATCTCCACGTTATTGTATGGAAGTGAAACTTGGGCATGCCAGGGTAAGCATTAATGCTGAATAACTGTAGTTGATATTGGTTACTTTAGTGTTTGTTTAAAACTAAACACTCAATTAAAGGTTATAGAGATAGGGTGAGGAATGAGTGGGCCATTAAAAAATGCAGATTAACGCACCAGTTATTGAAAAGTATGAAAGAAGTGTTCTATGCTGGTTTGGTCATGTCGAGTGAATGGATGTTAGTCAAATCACCAAACATGTACTTATATCAGAAGATTAAAAGGTTTGAGAGGGAGGGGTAGCCTGATAAAGCCAGGAGTGAATGTAGTTGGAAAGACTTGAAGTGAGGAATATTTGTGGAGTCTCAGAAACAAGAGCATGAATGAAACAAGGTATGAATATGGCAGAGGTGAAAGAAGTGTGCAAGGAGAGGGCCGTATGGAAGAAATAGTGAGAGAGAGTGACTTTGGTTTCATATCTTAATACCAGGCTTTTCTTGAGTCTGCATGCATTGAAAGAAATGGCATGAAGGGTATGTATGTATGTTAAACTTATTCCTAATTGACCATGAGGAGAATTCTCATTTTGGTGATTTGTATCATTAATACTTCCCATTTAATTTTTGTCCAAGATTTGCTCGCTTCAAAATTTTACCTCGACACCATTTTTCTTTTGTTTATTTTTTTACAATAATTAAAATGAAATCGATGGTTTCAGGCTTAACTATTTGGAAGTTCATGTCCAAGAAATAAGAAACACTAAGTATTCTTCCACTGAAATTTATTATGTACTTGAAGATGACTCCTATGTGTCAAAACTAGTCGTACCTTACTAAATTTCAGTGGAAGAATACTAATTGTTTCTTATTTCTTGTATTGGTTGTTAAGCATATGTTTCTTGGTTATAGCTTAAATCACTGCAAGACATTTAAAACTCATCACTTGTTCTAACCATTCTCATAGACCACAACCTTGACTTGATGGAAGAGTTTGAGCATTCCAATGACCTCTAAAACTATGTTAGCAGCAGCTATAATTATTGATTCTAGTAGGTATATTCATGATGGATAGCTTGAAGGTTAGGAATAAGATGAAAGTTAGTCCATGTCATCTGTTCATTAGTGAGATGGTGGTAAAAGTCCCTGACACCAGTGCAATGGGCATTTTAGTGATGGTATATGTTAAAAACACTTCTGAAAGAGGTGACGGGAAACTCCTAAGTACTTTCCATGATTACATTAGACAATATAAACAGAATATTAAATTCTGTCAACTATTGAACCTAAATATTGTACTATAAATGATCTGCTAGAGAAAATAATTATAAATGTCCCTGGGAGAAAACAATCGATAGTTATTAGGATATAGCATTTAGATATGGGTGATGAAGTATATGATAGGTTAGGGAGTCCTAAACTTTTGCAGGTTTTGGAAAAGTCTCATATCATTCAGTTTACCCCTATCTTCTGTAATACGTTCATTCTTCCCTATTTACTCCATCAAAGCCTTCTGTGCCTTCTCATCATTCAAAAAACAAACAAATATATCCTGGATCTACTCTTATAGTTCCTTCTATCAGTGCTCGCATTATTGCTTTGGTATAACGTGTACCCCTACTCTTTCTAAATCTAAACTGATCCTCTCCTTAGTAATCATTTAACCTCTTCGCTATCATTTTATTGATAATCATAAGTATTAACCTTGCATGGAAGATCAAAGTTATGACCCTAACGTCCTCACACACTGCTTTTTCCATGATTTGCATTTTTTCCAGTAGATTATTATTATTTCGTCATGCATGTAATATTCGTATTTCCAGTGACTCCCATTCCAAGCTTTCTGATAATTGTACAATGGTTTCGGTTTGATATTAATGATTTTTAACGAAACCAGCAGTTTTTCTCTGTATCATGTTCGGTTCAGACATTAGATCCTTCTTTGCAGGTTCCCAATTTATTTTTCAATTTAATGTCTAGCCAATGCAAAATAGCATCTCTCCTCAACTTATTCATTCAATATTTCCTCACTCTTCATTTAATGAAGCCAATTTTCATTAATGTAGCTCCACATATATTTCTTTTGTGTTATCCAAGATGCAAATATTAAGTAGGTATATTTGCAGTAAACAACAGAAATGACAATAAATGAATAGAAATAAGATGCTTTTGTGGCATTTGAACAATTTTATGTACTTCAAAGATTGCACCATTTATGTAATAGATAAAAATAATGCCCAAGACATTTTACAATAATTTATTTTTCTGGCGTAAGATCACTCTTGAACATCCTATTAATGGAAAAGGAATAGAATTGAGAGGAATTGGAAAGTTTTGAGCGCACTAGCTTCGAGATGGCCTAGTAATCTGCATTAGATTTTAATTAATTTTTTTGTTAAAATATAAGAATTGCCTCTTCAGCGTTTATTATTTGGATGCAATGGGCTGTTTCTGGTACGTCGGATTTTTCAACCGGGATAATCTAGGTGCAAACTACTCCCTCGCCCTCATTAGTAATTCATGTTCATTCATGTAAGCAACTCCCTTATTAGTTATATGGATTAAATTTTTTTGGGAAATGCATGCTGCGTGTGATATAAATAAAAATTCCAACTTTCATTTCAAACCATAATTTTAATCGAACTAAATTACCTCCCAGCTTTCATGTGAAATAAAAGGATGGCAATTTTTTGCGTCCGGGTAAACGAAATTTAAAATGTGCTCCCGGCGGAATTGACTGCAAAATATTTGAAGAATATCTTGTCGAGGCTTTTTCAAAGAGGAAGGATCCGCGCATCGCTGATCTTATGTCAGGACGCTGCCCCTCAATCCTGAGAAAGAAAAAAAAATAATATAGGGGAGAACTTAAGATCGAAAGGGAACAGGTTATGACCCATATGCTCTTCTCATCCTCCTCTTCCCTTTCGACGAAACGGCAGGAAATCGGGAGACTTCCGAGGAGGAGGGGGGGTTGGGGAAAGTGGCTTAAGGAGTCGAGGAAAAAGTCGGAGACGACAGGTGCAGGAAGACTCCCATCCCCCCCTTTCCCTCCCTCTCGGCGCTCCATTCTTCGTTTCCCCTTGGTCTCCCCCGCCCGCTCTCGGAGATACATGCATGCATACCGGTGTTGCACACCAGTTTATCCTCGCGGGAGAACCAGTTCGCTCGTCCAATACATCTCACTCTCCCGTTCGGTGGCGTGGATTATCCTACGGGAGATTCCATTTGCTTTAAAATCGATTATTTTAATTGTGTCTCGATTAAAAAAAATCTTCAACAAACGATCTGGCAGCACCTCTCAAATGTTGTTTAAACTTTTTGTACCGGTTGGTATCCGTTCAAAACTGAGCCACTTCAAGTAGTTTTACGAATAAACAATTTTTTTTCACATTTTATGATAAATTGAAATGCTCGTCAAAACGTACTAAGGTCCCAAGAGATCACATATAAATCCATTATAATACATTATATAATTAGTAAATTATCTGTTTATTACAAATACAAGCGTAATCTACGATGAGAAAATAGTTAAATCAATATTTACAATTTTTAATATTTAAACAAAGGCAGACTTTTTATGTAGCATTATATCAAACAATAACCCTTGAATTTTCCTTTCAAAATTTTAAATGATTGACAGATCCTTTATATTTAACTTAGGTACTGACATTTTGTAGTCGTGGTATTTGCTTAAAGGAATAAAATAATATTTTTGAATTTTAGCCTATACGCTCAACTGCATACGCTCGTGCAGGTCTGAGCATCATATGCTAATTTAGATTCTAAAAGCTCTGGCTCCTTGATTTTTCCCCAAACTCTCAGTATTGTATAATGTGGATAGGGTACGCGTGGTGTGGAATCAGCCTCTGACCATCGGCGAAATGGAGGCTACCCAGCAGATGTGGGTACTTCGTCTGGTGAATAGACGGGTTTATCTCACAATCATGCACGTATTATATGCACGACATTAACTATTATATAAATCCAGTTCAACGGAGGCAGAGGGAATGATTTTAGATCCGGATCACAATGGTATGCGAGAGAAATTGACTGCCGAAAAAACCGATATAAGGAATCCTTATTCCCTCGCACAATTTGTGGCCGTAACATTAATAAACACGTACAGCAATTTGAAATGATTGAAAATGAAACGATACGGAATGCCAGTAATCATCAATTGCTGCAATGGCTGGTGGCATAACGCACCATGCCATTCACCCCCGTGGCGGTTTTGCAGGGTTAAAAGTAAATGTCCGGCCTCGTGAAAATAACTACTTTGCGCCCCCTTTCCCCGTAGATCAATCACGGTAGTTAACACGAAGGTCGGTTTGGTAGGCGAGGGTAGAGCTCACCCAGTACTAAGCCCAA
>LYUA01000094.1:1408200-1419090 GCA_002093875.1 Calopteryx splendens
TAAGGAAAAATTCTTTTTTAGTCAATCTCAAGGCCGTAAGAAGCTCATTTCCTATTCCCAGATAGTAAAATATTCAAGAAAAAGTTTGGGGGATTAGTGATAATAGATACATATAATTGTAGATAGAATTGGATATTCGGGAACTGGATATTTGGAACGAGAAGAATTTAGAGAAAGGTTTAGCAGGATGTAGATACGTTTAATGCCTTCTTTTATTTTGAAAATTCTAACTTAAGGTTATTCACCAAAGAATCTTTAATGTTATTCAGTAATAATTTCTGCATAGTTTCACGTTTCCGTGTACATAGATTCTTCGGGTTTACTCTTTAATTAATATCTTCACAAATTATATCATTTCCAGGTACTGGACCCATATCCTTTTATTTAAATGTGTGTACTGCCATACATAGTGATTATAAAGAGATTTACTTTTAGCAATTTTTAAATCCTTTGTTTTGCACGCAAAATTTATTCTTCAATTGATTGGAAAAATAAACTATATTTGTTCTTGGAAAAAATATGGAGAAACCAGAAGCCTTTGTTTACCAAAGAGTCCGGTTATAGATGCATTAAGGGGCAGTTTTCCTATGCATTGATACTAAATTATTTTGCAACATTGTTTAAAATACCATATTTTATTTCTTTAGGTTGACTTGATGAATTGATGCTGTTAAACTTGACGATTGAGCGTAGCAATCATTGCATTTCTACCTTTGCCTCACTGGGCAAAGTTGACTCCCCAAGTCGAGGCACTTTTTTTAGTATTGCTTGAGAGTATGTCCTGTGTGAGTCCTCACGAGCACATTTAACAACTCACCATCCCTCAACCAATAGCCGTCTTTTTCCATCCCTTAGCCGATCTCTTCCGTTCCCCGTTCACCTTGGGGCTTATTACTTGCGGAATGCCTCATGCAGACCTCTTTCTTGCCTCGGCCCGTCCCTTTAGATACCCGTTTACTCGCGAGAGTTCCAAACGACTAATTTGTAATGTGAACACGTGATCGAAACGGAAAACCTGTTTATTGGGAGGTAGGATTCACATAGCAAAACCGAAGAACAATGGTGACCGGAATTAATCCCGCCGCGGTTTAATAATCATCTTTCGGGGAAGTATGTCGAGGTCTCATAGCGAAGGAAAAGGGGACTGTTCCTATTGGAAGACACCACGAATGCTTTTGAGGAATCGAAGGTGATACGCCTCAATTAAAGAGTTCACACTCATGATAAAAATATCGGAAATCTAAAACACAAATATTTTTTCCTTTAAATGGTTTCGGAAATATATTGTTATTGCCGGGTACTCAATGCCTCAATATTGTCACACGCCCGTAATCCTCGCTTTAAGTTTTGTCATAAGAAATATTTATTCAATATTTTTTTTATTGAAAAGGCATACATACCCTTCACGCCGTTCCCTTTCGGGGTAGGCAAAGTCAAAAAGTTTCATTCTTTGTTTCTATAATGAAGAAAAAACAACTTTGTAGTTTCAAAAATTTTGCTGGGGGTGTGTGGCACGACGGGTTTCACAATCATATGCTGTTTTTTATTATGGATATCCATTATTTCCATGAAGTCACGCCTGATACTATTAAGTTTATTCATTTTGAGTTGATTGAAGAACTGACTCCTTTTTACTAATTTCCTTCGCAATGAACTCCGTTACGGCTTTACCTGATGACTCCGTACTAATTTCCAACACTGCTTTTAATAATTTACTTCATATTTAATCAATAATTTATTATTTACACTTTTGTTGTATTTTCATGTCTGAAGAGCTTGCTGGGATATATGTACATATTAACGCTCTAAGGTTTATAAGGGAAATTTTTCAGTGTCCTAAGGTACTATGAAAACTGTTAGGATTTCAGAATGAGTAGGTCTCCAGAGTATTTTCCACGCGTTACACTAAAAATGTGGTGATCGTATTGCTTTTTGAAGCATGGTTGAGCACATGAGGCATTATTCCTTATGAATTTGATTATTTGGACGATGCCACTGCAGTATAGGTATTGATTATTTCATCTAAGCACACCCGAGATTCCTGTGAAAATGATATCAGAAAGCCATAGCCATTTCACCTATGTTTAAAAGTATGGGAAGAAGTTTATAGAATGCTGTTTCTACGAGGCACTGCACTGCAATCCCATTTTTACAATTTCCGTGCACAACGACCGTGGTTTCGCCGCCGTGAAGCATCATCTCATTGGTACACCTCATAAACAGGCTCATGGTTTTCGCACTGTTCCTCACGATGAGAAGTGAAGTTGCTATAAAGATAACTCGATTTATATTAAAGCGTAGTCATCATGTTGATGAAGATTGCACAAAATCATACGCCCATGTCGTTAAAACGTAAAGTTAGCATGCTTTTAAAACTATGGAAAATGTAATTTTTTCAGTATTATCTCAACGACAGGGGCATTGATTTACAATGAAACTTGAACCTGAACTTTCTCTTTTAATCCTATCCTATAATCGGGTTAGCTGTTTTTGATTCCTAAACGGAATTCCTTGGGCAAATTGTCATTCCATAAGTAAGACCCTTTCACAATTACATTCTCGATCTCCTTCATGGTTTTTACCTCTCCGTCTTATTATTCCACATCTAGCTTTATAATTGCTCGAATCGCTTCGGAACGAGCTCCTCGAAATATTTTTTCACCACTCTTAAATATCGCCTTCAGCTTCCATTTCGGCGCTTGGCGCTCACACAACCGAGTTTGTGCTCGATGCTAAAGGCCGCTATAAGATGGAAACGGTCTCACTTCATCCAAGAGAAGATGCTAGGTGCCTCCGCTTACACACACACACACCGCAATTCAAAATAAATGTGTTGGTTAAGAGACTATGGAGAGAGCATTTCCAGGGTCTTGCTTCCCGAGCACTGCCATGAGTTATGCCCGAGCCTTGTGGGATGAAAGATCAAGTTAGCCTCCAGGTGCATCTCAGAATCCGTCAGCAGCTCAGTTTTCTTACGCGGAATCTCATTACGTTTTTTTCTTCGACGCGAGAAGCAGTTGCGGCGTCTTTGACAGGATACTCTTGATTGCGCGGGGTCTTATATTTTCTTCCTGCGGCCGGGATTAGTGCGAGGGTTGAAATTGCTTCTCCAACATGTCATAAAAGCACAAAGCTGGTCTCAGCTAAGGGGAAGGATGTAAAAAAAAGTTTTAATGTTTACTCCGAAAAATGTTGCCACATTGTATTGGTAAATTTGCTCATTTCATCGGAGGGTAGAAAATTAAACGAAGTTGTCATCTGGTTGTAGACATGACGACTAGAATAATTTTCTATGCATAAGTAAACTTCTTCACATGCACCACTACTCTCGAAGTGGATGTTTATTCATAGTGCTTTAAGCCAATTCTACGCATCCGGACGCGTCATACGGGGAATAGAAAGTGCTACCTACATACTGAGAAAGTGTAGGCAATTGCCGAAGCCTTCAATAATCGGGATTTCATTCTACATAACACCAGAACTGTCTACACCGCAGTTTATTTTTAAAACAGGAAGAATGTAAAAATATAACTGAAAGAGATCTGGGGTGATAGTGTTAATATACCGTATTAATATTTCAAATGTAATCATCCCCATGATTGCATAACCTTTGACAGGTTAGAAAATTTGGAGGATTCATGTACATTTTATCACTAAATAAAGTTGAATATTTTTTGCTTTATTCCGCCCTTTTTCATGTTCCCTTAGCTTTGAAAAATAATGTTACGTAACTTGAAGTGTATTTAAAATATTGGTTTATTTTTGATTCGTTAGTGATAATTGAGTAGGTGTGTATTAAAATTGGGAAAAAATCTGTAAGCATGAACCATAATTTCAGACTTAGAAGTACCTATGCATTACCTACTGAATAAATTTTCAATAAAGTATATGCATATTGTTCGTCTCTTAAGAGGACTGTATTCGATCAGTTGAAGTCACTTCGTTTATTCGTATTATCTGCGTAACGCTCAGCTTGGCTTCACTCAACGCTCAACTTAGGACAGACGTCTGTTAAAAGTAATTTAATGGATGCTTAAATTGAGAAATTTACTTTATTATGCAAATAAATTGTGCCCTTATTTATGTTCAGACTGCATGATATAACTATCATGACTGATGTTAACCTCAATTTGAAGTTCAAGCTATTTTGGTATGTCTTTACCTTGCGCCATCATCACGAACGAAGGATATATTTTGTTTTACGGTTGTACGGTAGTCAGATTACTTGTATGAAATATGTAAATTGAAGTCTGTCCGCAAATTTTTACCTACCTCCAAAGAAATCAGTACACTTCCAAGTTATGAAAGGAAACTCGAATAAAAATTGATAACAAAGCCATTAAAAAAAATATGAACCGTGAAATCGCGAAAGAACTCTTAATACAACCCAATGCCCGATTGCATGTTCCCGGAATCCGAAAAAAATAACATCATCGCCCTCTCATCACGAAAAGCGTTTAATACGAGGAAATCACGTCCATCGAAGAAACGTAAAACGGTATATAAAACAGATGGAAATGGATGCCGCTTTCCTGGACGTTCGCGAGTCCGTCTGGGCAATTTGCAGCAGGCATTCGTCCAATCTATCGTTGTACGCTGTGGGGAAACGGGAAGAGGGAGAAAAAAAACCGCGGAGATGTTCCCGGGGAAATTGCACGATCCTCGGGTTATCCTTAAAGGCCCCTATGGAGGAACTCCCATCAACCCCCTCCACCGCCTGACCGCCTTATCCTTCCCATCTCCCCTCTCGCCATCCCACACGGGCCTCCTATACCTTTCGGTTCCTTCAACTTCCCGCGCCTCGACCCTCGTCCGCCACCATTGGAAAGTAACGCCGCCTTCCAATACCCCCTTCCCATTTCGCGTCGACCCCCTCCCCCCCGCCCCCCCCTAACCTCAGGCGGAGCCAACTTTTACGCTAGCGCGTCTCTCGCCCCGACACGCTGCCGCCCGGCGCTCCGCCGCCGGGGGCAATTCTCACGAAATGCGGGGAGGAGAGCTACCGTCGAGGAAGTTTTGAAAGCCGCCCCCGAGGAATGCGAAACCCCTCCCAGCCGAGGGGAGGGTATATTTCCTATTAGCGTGGCTACCTCGCAAACAAACGGGCAAAAAAGTGTAACGCACGTAGGGAGTGGAGGGTGGGAGGGGCAATCTTTCAAATTTCGGGATTGGCCGGCCACGGTGTGGATTTGGATGGAATGCCTTCTCACGAGGTGCCCACGCAGAGAGTAAACGGCATCCCCATTGTATTCGCTTGCGGGATCACCCAATTTTGTTTTTATTTTGCCGTTCACTTGAATTCAAACTAATCGAATTCGAACCGATCTTCTCTATCTGCGAATGCGTTCTAACCTTGACCCTCCTCGTTCCCCATTCTTTTCTTTATTCCTACACTAAGATTCATTCGTCTCTTTACCTTATTGTGACCGTTAATAAAATGATAGTCCTCTTCGATCTGTTCCATGAACCATTCACCCAATTCTATGGTTAAAACTCTCTCAGGACATTTTGCGTCATTTTGGTTCTTTCCGGTGTTTCAGCTTATTGCCAATGCCCTTGTCAAGGAATAAACGAGAATATGTGAGAATGAGTGACTGTTTAGGTGGAATTTTGTTTGCCATGAAATGCGAATTCAACACAAATTAAATTTACCTAATTAATATCGTGCAATTTGCACTGAGTTCAGACGCACGCGATATAAATTTTAATTAAAGGATGCGTATAACAACATAAGGAAACAGATTTTTGAAATTTGTTAAATCAATCTATGGAGGTGTTTTGTTAACAACTCTTCAGTATCATTTTATTGGTTTTTACCATAGCACCGTTTCACGTTTTCGTTATCGGTCTTGAAAATCTATGATCTTCGGAATTGTGATAGATATTCTAAATTAAAATTTTACTAATTGCATGAATTTCATGGTAATGGTAATAATTTAGACATGCAGCAGTATCAGTTCTCGTTGATCGTGTTGATGATGTGTTAAATTTTCATTAGGCCCTATTCCACTCAATAATCCAGAGCATTCAATATTTCATGTCTTAATATCAGTGTTTACGACGATCGAGGCTTGACCAGAATGTTGACCTTTTGTTCAAACATTGCCTCTCGTAGTCATGTAGTCTGGTTCATACCAGATATTAGGAGTGCAGAAGATAGATATTTTGGTTTAATGAAACTACACATTAGACGTTTTTAAGAAGCAGAAAAATGACTCAAAAGATCTCTGCAAGCCCATGGGCAATTTTATCAGTGGCAGAGGAGAGAGTAATATGGAGTGTTATTTGCATTTCTGCATATAATCTGAAGCGCCTTTAGTTCATTGGGATGTCTCAGTGCAAGTACTCACTCCAGAGTAGCGGAGTAGGTAGTTGAGGGGCATGTAATAGCTTCTGAAGAATCAGAAAACTAGCGAACTTGCAGAATCGCATCGTTGGATCATCCTTGAGCCTGCAAAATGAAGTATAATTCCACCTTTCAACATTCTTCGATTCCTTCTTTTTCAACTCATTGGAATACGAGTCTTCATACGACAATAATATCGTGGTTTTGACATCCTATTTTTTAAAAGAATGTTTTCACAAAGGAAAAGCGTCACTATTGTAATGCATGCATTCATTTACACTTTAATAGAAAAGGTGAAGCGCTTAATAGGTGGAATCAGCATTATTTATGTAACCGTTACTTTTATGGAAATAGTGTAAATTGATGATACCTATTATTGACCCTGCCAACTCTCTCATGAATAAGTCGAAAGCGAATATTCAGGAAAAAGTAAGATCAGAGGTTAGATTTGGACTCTCATTTGAGCAGGTGTTAGCCATCACTAATGATCAACCGTGCGATTGGTTTATATCAGCCCTTCCATCTATACTATTCATATTCTTCCCAGCCAGCTGTACCATGGAAGAAGACCTGTGGCTGTACCTTCTAATTTCTTCATTTGTCCATAATTTCTTGTGGTTGCATCAAAGGCTTCTTGACTTTCATATAGATACTATTCCCCTCCATGGTCCCTTCCGTTATAGTCTTAAGCAAAGCTATTTTGCCTCATAATACGTCCTGTTAGTTCTCATCTCCTCCCCAGTGTCTTCCATAGATTTGTTTTTTTCTTTTCTCGTAATTTTTGAAGGTCCTCTTTGTTAGTCACCAGGTCTATCCATTGAGCAGGTGCTCAATTAAAAGAAGTGGTATCACGTCCGCACTTAACCGCTCACTTATTCTCCGGCCTGTTGTTACCGTTCCGAGCTAAACCGACGGAAAATGAATGCAACATCACACGACAGGGCTCAAAGTCAACGTATTTTACATAAACGACTCAGAATAAACGCATCTCAGAAATTACGTAATTGCATTTTGGAAGTAAATTCTGAAGTTAAAAAGGGACCAAAAACGTACATTTAAGCAATAAATAAAATGAGTCATGAATTAGGGGTTTACAAAATTGTGCGTTCATACAATTTATTTCAAGTTTGGATACAATATTTCGCTGATAAGTACTTTTGCTTTATCTAAAATCTGTCCTAATGAAATAGACGGTAAGTGCAGCACGCGGAACCAAATCACAACCAGGAAAGAGTTTTACTAATCAAGTGCTAATTTAATTAAAGAACGCCATTGTTTATTCTAGTTTTGCAGGCGCAATATACAGCATTGATATACACATAGAAGCCAACTATGTAGTATAAACGATATCCATTGATGCTATAATAATTTTGACATATTATTAATGTATATTATAATTAATTTGACTTATTATTATGATTATGAATATAATATACTTGTTATAGCATTGGTCAATGAGTTTGTTTGGTTTGTTATTTCAGTGCTCCAAAAGTACAACAGTGCGACGAGGTTAATCAGCATTTCCGGATACCACAATTTTGGGACCTGAAAATCGCCTTTTCTTCGGTGAGTACGCTAGCTATTACATATTGTGTACTCTTAAAAAGCGTTTTTATCCATTGAATCAACGATTGTTTTACTAACTATGCATTTATACAGTAGATAATTAGATATGCTCCTTCACGAGAATATGTTATTGATAGATATACCATTTGATTACTAGTAGTTCACTGCCTAGAATTTCATTTCATATTATAGTTTTTTCATTGGCTTTCGCAAAAATTGAAAAAATCTACCATTTACTATTAATTTTTGTTTGTGGTATAAGTATATTTGTTCTGTACCGTTTTATGAAAGCATTTTTTGTGGGTATTTAGGTTATTTTCTATTTTATGTTTGCCTTGTAATTTTTCTCTGTGGTTGATAATGAGATGAAACTTCCTATCGATTTGTCATTTGAGGGTGCATACGTTGAAAATTGAAATATCACTAACACCCATGGAATATTGGCATTTTCAACAGTTACGCTGCGAAGGCTTCGCCGATAACCGTAGTATTACGTAGATTTAAGCTGAAATTTAGGCGGTACTCGGAAACAATTTTCAATTCGAGACGAAAGTTAGTCTCAGGTTGGTGGTTTATCCGTGAGTCTTTTATTTAGTAGCCATCTGTCGGGAAAGTTTCATAGCTCACGATTTCCTCATCAACGAAGAAGAAACAAAAGCAAAACTCCGATCGCCATGTGGGATAGTCCCGAAGCTTTTACTTTTCGGAGATTATAGTATTACGGGAAGCATCCGAACCAGCCACCGCCGGACTTCCTGGGCCCCCAAAGAGAATGAGAGAGCCTTATGGGCAATTGGTTAGCGAGAAATAATAGAGGGAGTGGATGGGATGTGTAGTTTGACCACAGCGGAGGTTTGAAATTAAGGCTCCTCCTTCCCCTCTCCTGCCGAGGGCCTCTGAAGGCCATTTCAAAAGCTGGAGCCGAAAATAAGGTCCAGCCATCAAAATATTTCCTTCCTCGGATAAGTGTTGGTTCCCGAGTTGCAATTTTGAAAACATCCTCTTAGGACCGAGGCAGCACAAACACATCGTATTATGAGGCCACGAAATAGGGACGTGGGACGGTGCACGCTATATTCCATCGACCACACTCTTAATTGAAGTTTTGAACGAAGCGGACAAAAAACTGTTGGAATAATGCTGTAGCGCATGCCTCCCGAAAAGGAATTTTTTTGGAATCCGTTCGAGGTGGCTTATCATTTTGTGGAAAATAATTCGGTTTTCTTGAATATAATCCAGGCATGCGTGATTATACTGTGAGAAAAGTTGTCTGGGATAAGTATAGTACGTTCCAATGTGTGCTTCCGCAACAGACGCTTCTCACGTAGTGAATTAATGTTAACAAAAGTTGTTTCTAACGATTGGAATATTTTATTTCGGAAGTTACTCATGAACAATTACTGCCTGTGTGTTCTTTTGCGAAACTTTAGAAAGGAAAACTATATATTGTACTCCATTCTTGTTGATTATTATGGGAACACACCTGGACATAGTCTTTCATATTTCTTGCGTTTAAGTAATATCAAAAGGGAAAATGAACCATTATTTTAACTCCCTTAATTTTAATGGGGCTATAATGCATCAATGTGGTATCATGAGGGTAGAATGTAAGTGGTACTAAGTCCTGTGTTGCGTGAAATTGACAAAAACAGGGAAGGGAGGGTTTCCTTACCTCTTGCCGCCTTCAGTCTTATAGGAAGACCTGATTCCAAAAGTAAGAAAATCACATAACTTAGGTTTGGCTTGGAATTTCCAGAAGTAATGCTAAGATTTGAACTCTGAGCCCTCCTGTCAGTAGCTATAGCCATCGTCCTTTACCAGGCCGTCCTTTCAGTTGCCGTTTTCCTTGAATCATCGAATTTTTATTTTTCTCCCCGTTAGTGGGAAGTGGAGTGGAGAGAGCTGTCCTATGTATGTACCTGCGTACGTATAATGATTAACCACGTCAGCTCTTCAACCGAGCACGATTCTTGGGGTCTCGTGGAGACCCGCTTCCTTCAAACTCTCCGTCAAAGCACAAATGGTGAAGAGAGTTATTTAGCACAGTTGACTGTAATGATTTGCTGTTGTCAAATAATGCAAATGTAAAGCTAATTTACACGACAAAAGCGAAAGTCGAGATTGTTGGGAGACCCACAACTATTTTCACATGATTTTACTATGCCAGACCCAAGATGTTTACGTGACCCGAACAAGATTTCGTTTATTTCGTTCGTTTTATATCGTTGATGAAAATATTCTCAAGTAATAAATATGGTAGCTCTCAAGAATAAATCCAGCAGGGAATGTGTCTGTATCAACTGCAGATTTTGATATGTGGACAGAGGCCTCGTTGCTCTCTTCTTATCCGACCTTGACGTGAGGAAGCCATTACGTGACAGAAAAATCACTCTCTCTCTCTCTTACATTTGCTTGGCACCCGGGGTCACACGTTTGAAAAAGGATTATTAGGGTAACTTGCGAATGGTATTATGTCCGCAAAATCCTCTATCTGTTGGACCTCGTGAGCTGCCGTAACATTTATTATTCCGCCGCCTCAAAGGATCGAGTGTAATTCTCATTCTGAAGGCATTTATTCTCATTATTAATGGTAATCTACCGGATAGGGAAGGATTCTGATGGACACACGACATCAATCCAACAGTAACCCTTTCTTCATTTCCGTATATTTTCTGCCGCCCCTCATTCCATCCAGCATGCCTAAACTTTTCCTCCCTCTACCTTGCTTACCCAACTTTCTAACCTATTAACAAGTCTTTTCTTTGCATCCTTGCGTAAGGCCCTTGTCATCAATACTCTCCTACCTGTAAAAACTTCCGTTCCTACTGTGGTTCTTCTAATATCTTTAGCACATTGCCCACCTTCGTCCAAATCACTATCTAATTAGCTAAAATGTTTCACCTGCTCAAGTTTGTGCCCTCACACTTTAACTTAGGCTTCCTATGTCTCGAGAACCTCATTACCTTCGTTTTCTTCTA
>LYUA01000094.1:1472029-1495739 GCA_002093875.1 Calopteryx splendens
GGTGGTGGTGTGGAAGAAGAAGAAGTCAGGTGTGGTGTGGGACAACCATTCGTTTCGTCGGAGGGGATTGGAGATGGCTCAGATGCAGCAGCTTTGCGGATTTTGATAAAGGAGGTTCCTATGGTGAGAAATTAATGCTATCTTATTTTTGAAGAGGCTCTCTTATTCCCTGAGTGAGACGAGACTGGGGAGGACTTATGTGGGCGCATGTATTATGACGATCTCAAGTCATTTATGATGGCCGGCGCTCCTTAGTCTCTCTCGGCTGGTCCCGACAGGTCCCGAAGTGCCGGAAAAATAGGAGGCTTCCCAGCGTGAATCGAAAGACGGGATCCGTAAAGCGATACCTGAACAAATGGCACTTTCCCCGTCGGGGAGTTTAATTTATGCGAGGATAATATTATTATCGAGATCCTATCCTCTCAGCGTGATCGGCTTCAACTAATTTCAGTCCCATTAAGGCTTCAATTATTCGAATTTGAATGTAATTAGACTAGTCGCTCTTTAGCATGGTGCCCTTCCTGGTGTAAATGTTTCTTGAGGATAGTTGTCAGTCGAAAAGGCAAGCATTATGCGGACGCTTTTTAGACGTCTGATGGAAAAGTTGAAGACGTTTAAAATACATAATTCCCTCCTAACGCATACCGTTCGAAAAATAAATATTGTGACCAATTGAAGAGGGACGTGTGCCAAAAACATTTAAAATAACATTTTTATTTTGTTCAACCGATAGGTACTTCGATGTTTATCGAAAGATAAACGTCTTCGTTAGATTTCTTTTTTTTCGCAAGAACGAGAAATACCGCCAGAAGCAGTGTTAAATCATAAAATAGCATCGTTTAAGAGTGGGTCGGTTAACGAGCATAATATACCATCGTGGAAGAAAATAAAAGGGATAAGTACAGAGAGTACGGTCAGGCAGTCGATATCTCTTGAAATTTTAAGTTAACCAGGAAAATACTCGAACGCTGGCACAGGTAGCACGAGTTGACTTCTGTCATGAGGGTAGATTTGTTGTTCCTAGCTGGGAGTAAATGTGGTCGCAATTAAAAGGCGGTTGACATTCGAGATTCATTATGAGGGACCACATGCAGTTTGCATTATTTTCCTATAACTTTTTGGGTTCAGTAAAGTACTTGATTATTTTAGTATTCGATGATATTTTTGATGCTAAGGAATGTTAAGAAGTGTAGAGTTAATTTCTTTTTCTCGGAGATCGGTCTGATGTTTATATTTCTGTCCCTGTCGTGTTCCCAGTCATTTAAAGCATTAAATATTATTAACTGAACTTATAAATTTTGATATGACCTAGCATGATTTTGAAATCGGAATGGAAATTTCTAATTGATTGAGCAGACCAAATCTATTAACGCTTGCAATACATGTTTCCATAACTGAGTGATTTTTATTTGCATCCCTGAAACATTATAGAATCCAGCATTTTTACGAAAATATACATTTATATTCATCATAAATGTCGCGGAGCCAGTATTAACAAATGAAAACTATCAAATTAGGAAATAAACTCTTAAGAAAGTAAATATTTTCAAACACAGCAAAGATTTATTTTCTATATTTGCTAATGGTACTCTATTGATTAATGTAGGTTACTGATGGACACACAGCATCAACCCTACAATAACCCTTTCTTCATTTACGCATATTTTCTACCACCTTTCATTTCGTCCAACATGCCTAATGCCTTTTCCTCCCTTTACCTCGCTTACCCTAGATTCCACCCTCTATCAGTCTTCAACAATGCATTTCCACTCAGTACGCCCTGCATCCACTGTTCCTGAATTCTTTGGATTTCTCCCAATAGTCTTCTATCCCCGTCTATCATTCCCAAAACTTCTTCCTGTTTTCCTTTCCATCCATCTCACCTTTTCCATCCTTCTCCGCACCCACATCTCTAAAATCCCCAGCCTACGCTTTTCATCTTCCCTCAACGACCGAGTTTCCCAGTCATGCAAAACCACACTTCATATCAACGTCTTCACAAGTCTTTTCTTTTACATCCTTGCCTAAGGTCCTTGCCATCAATTTTCTCCTCCTTGTAAAAGCTCCCTTACCTAATGCGATTCTTCTTCAATTGTCCTCCTTACCGCATTGCCCACCTTCGTCCTAAACACTTCCTAAATAGCTAAAATGTTCTACCTGTTAAATTTTATGCCCTCCCATTTTATGTTTAACTTCATATGTCTCGAGAATCTCATTACCTTCGCTTTTTCTCAATTAATTCCATTTCATATATGTCACACTGACTCTATAGTGAGCTCAGCGATAACTGCAACCCCTTGACGGATAGGCTAATTAAAGCTTGTTCGTTCGAAAGTCTGACTGGCTTGGTCAGTTCTCTACTTACTTTCACTCCTACCTCTATCCCTCTCCACGCCTCCCTAATCATTTCCTCCGCGTATACATTGCATATTCCTGGTGACAACAGGCAGCCTTATTTTACCTCCCGTTCTACTACTGCCCACCTTGTTTCTCCATTCACTACCCTCAACTATGCAGTCTGAGACATGTACAGATTACGGATGTCTCCTATCCTCCCAGTATACTCCTAATGAACTCTGTCAAATGACTTCTCGAAATATAAGAATCAGCAAATACATCCTGATTATACTCTAAATTTCTTTCTAACATTGACCTAATTAACTGCTATGGAGTCACGAGTACCTCTACTCCTTCTGAACACAAACTGATCCTCTCTTACGTAATCGATTGCCTTCTTCTCCATTCTCTTATTAATGATCCTGAGTACTACATTTTGTGCGTGCTAAATCAAACTAAGTGGCCAATCGTTCTCACATTCTGCTGATTTTCCTTTTATGGTATGGGAATTAATACTGATATAACAGTGTCCTGGCCCTATTCCATCTTTATAAATACTTCGAAGAACCACATAAAACTCTTTCTTCCATGTTTTCCTAACTCTGTAATAATTCTGCAGGGATGATATCTACCCCCACAGCCTTGTTTGATTTCATTTCCTTCATTGTCTTCTCTATTTGGCACACTAGTAATCTGGCCCTAGGCTGTCCTCTTAGGCATCATACTATCTTTCGATGGCCAAGCACTGATGTCTTTACCGTATGGTAACACTGGTTCTTTTATGCATTCTTTCTATCTTGCTTGTATCTCTTCTCTTCTATTAATAATTTTCTTTATGTGTCTGTAATAGTGTGCACGAATTTTCCTTTCTTGCTTTCTGACAGTGCTTTCACTCTCCTGTACAGCGCACCCATTACAGCCTTTCTCTGTAAACTCTCGATGTCCTCACATTTCTCTTTCCACCACGTCTTTTGCCTTATTTGTTTCTTGCCTTAGTTTGTTGTTTAACTCTCTGTAAATCGCTTCGTTGTTTACTACCTTCTTCCTCATTAGTGGCGTTCTTCCTAAAACTATGCTTAACTATTATGTAACTAATTGATATCTCCCCAAATCTCCCGGCATTTTCTGTGTACCTACGCCTATTGTGGTGTTTAAACCTGGTATTAGTTAAGTAATTAGGTAAGTCATTCCTCCAACAATATTCTATGGTTTTCTCCAAGCATTTCCTACTTGGAAATATGGATGAAACTTACTCTATGTTATTTACTATTGTACTCGCTCAATATCGTTTGGCTATGTACCTATTTTTTAAACCCCGTTATACCTTTGAAGTTTGTGCGTTCATAACTAGTAAGTAATTTCTGTAATGTGAGTTCCCCTGAAGTTCATTGCTTTCTCCTGAGTAATTCTCTCCATTTACTGAGATTAAATGATTTTTATTTTTGAAGCTTATATAATAAACCCGTAATTTATTGTGACTGGACCACGGACTTCTTTATCAATCACTGTATTATGCATCGTCTTCCTCGAACAAATCTTGAAATTCCTTTTATTTCCATAACCTCGCGGGGAAACGTTTTTGTATTCAATTTCATAAATTCATTTACATTTGCAAAATTTAAACCATTGTTTCTATCATTTACTGTAATGAAAACCACATGTGTACTGTGGGTTAACGGAGTAATTCGTTTATAAGAAAACGGTAGAAACTGTTGTGACTTCACGTGTTGTCATGGCTCATTTTCCAGGGTTTCAGAGTCACTATGAACTTTGAAGATAATAATGTGAACTAATTTCCCTAATCTATATATTTTGGGATTTTGGAGTGGGCACTATATAACTCGAATCTTGCTTTTGAAGTTTTTTTTAGGCGCAGGAATTTCGCAGTAAAAACAGGAAGAATCTATTCACTCATTCATTGATTTTGCCTCCTCTTCAATTATTTTTGTTATTAATAAAGGAAGAGACACTCACTGGAAGATAATTATAACACTGATATTG
This sequence comes from Calopteryx splendens, assembly GCA_002093875.1. Lineage (NCBI taxonomy): Eukaryota > Metazoa > Arthropoda > Insecta > Odonata > Calopterygidae > Calopteryx > Calopteryx splendens. Next base: position 1,476,368 of record LYUA01000094.1, read on the forward strand.
TGAAATGAATTAAAGTTTAGTGCCAAAATTTTGCAAATAACTTCTAGGTATTGTTTATTCGCAACTTAAAATACGCTCCCAAAATTTGATTTTGTCGATATTTTAATGGTTCAAGTTAAATGGGTTTAGGTGATTACACAGTCTTCGGGAGTGTTGTTTAGTGTTGTCATTAATACTAAAGGAACGTGACTAGTGAGTTTAATTTACATCAAACGTATCTGATATCGAATTAATGGAAGTGAAATAGGATTAAGGGATGGAAGGTTGAGAGGAAAGCACCCATCGTCGGATATTGTATTTTCTGCTCCTCACAGCAGTGATAATGATACCCTAATATTTTACAATATGTAATGAGAATGTATTCCGGTGTTTTAGAGACACTCTCTGGTGAATACCTGTAATTATCATATTGCTACAGTTTCAACAACCTTCTTAGACACCACATTAGTTTTCACTCTAATATTTAAAAAACCGGTTTGGAAAAAAAGAGTCATTTTCAAGGTTATTTCGTTTTGTTTGATATTAATTTTGATATTATCGAAACAATTGTTAGTTTCCTCATTGATATTAAATAAAACCAGGCCATAGTTTTGACATTATGGTTAAGGTTTTATAATACCTCGTTAAACTGAAGGATAACTGTAATCTTCTTTTTAAAAAAATCAGTTTTTAATTCACTAGGTTAGTCCAAACCTACCGTTAAAGTGCTATTTACCTTAAAAATGGAATTAATACGTTTATCATGTTTATATTCACTAAGGGGAAGTCTGAATTGTTTTAAAAATCGTATCCGCGTGTAACGTTCACGTTAAGTAAACCTCCACGTTTATTAACGATTGAGTTTAACGGGGCATTATGAAACCGGGTCTCTGCCATTTTCAATCGAACTCGCACCTGATGTGAGCCACTGCTTGTGAAGGAATCTCATTTTGCAGGCACACTACTACTGGTGCAAAGTATCTGACGCAGCGTTTGAAAAGACGTGGAAGTTCTCGTAAACTCGGTGCATAGGAAATCCTCGCCATGTTAGCTTCCGTTAGAACCACGAGAGTCTCTAGATATCTCCTCCCGAGTATCGTACCTCAGCCGACTTAGAATAAAGTTAAACCGATGTGCCTACTCGATTATACTCGATTGCTGTCTAAAAAATATAATCATATTGATATTAGTTTTGCCCAAAATTTTTACATAGGTATGACTCGGTCGGACGCTAAGAATTCTCTGGCATCAATCTTCCCCTTACACAAAGATCCGGATTACAGTCGGAAGGTCCGAAGGGCATTGCTTATGCTATCTTCCCAAGCATGCCTGCAATGTTTTCTCAACTCTTTTATCGCGGTCGGTTCCACTAATCGTGGTTCAGAATAGATGAAAGGAAAGCATTTAACGATTTATTACACTGACACTTGCACCTTTTTCGACAATAAAGGGTTTAAATGATCGCTCCTGCCGAGGTTGAAAGGTGCGTAGTACCTAACATTGACACACAAGAAAACATATCCAGATAGTCGGCCATTACGCGGTAAATCAGTGAGGTATAAAACTTGGAGCTGGTCGTGCTCTGTATTTTCTTAATAAATTGACTCTGACTTTTGAATTAGAAGCGTGAAATTTTGAAAACGTTTTGTGTCTGTATTTGCCTCCTTCGATTTGTTCTTTGTAACCTTTTGGTGATCATTTCATTGCGTCATCGCTTTGATTGTGCTTATGTACAAAGATATTAAAGTCTTTTGAGTTTATGATTCCAAGAAGAGTCTAGGGGTCTTTGCTATGTGACTTTCTATCTATCACAATACGTATGAAACAAATTAAAATGGCTGCTGAATTTTATCAATGGTCATTTTTAGAGGCCTATGTTCAGGTAAATCGAGAATTCAAGGAGAGGAAAGAATTTTATTTTATGGAAACTTATATATATATATCTCTTGAGTTAAAGCTGATTTTTCTCCCTTTCGATTGCTTTATAGTTTTAACGCTTTAAGCAGATCACTGTAATGCCATGGAATGGAGTATTAGAGATGACGAGGTTGTATCTTTAAGAAGATAGTGCATTTTGTACGCATTTTTTATTCTATAATAAAAAAAGTTTAAAATTCAGCAGGGATCTTTTTGACATGGAATCTTTAAAGTTTCGTTCCATTTGCATTATAATTTCAACTGCTAGATAGCGACTAATTTAAAACCAGAACCTGTAATATGCTCACGGTAATATATTATTCATTATCGCCATTGTGAATAACTGGAATTACAAGACTACCAAATTTATTATTTCTCCATAATTTACTGTCCATAAATTGAAAAGGTAATTCCAACCATTCCTCTTAGCACTAATGCAGGATCTAATGAAATGCAGGGAACTCTTGGAGATTGGTTCAAGCGATATAGTTGAAGGAGTTTACCTTGAATAATCACCATTAAACAATACGAATTGCGTGCTTAGAGATCGTTCTCGTGAACATGTTCTTTTGAAAATAACTCATCTCACTAATCTGAACTCATCTGAGGTCTTTCAGAAGGTATGCTTTTCGTGAGCAATATTAAAACTAAACCATTTAAGTTTCCGTGGAGTTATCTTCCCCTTATTTAATTCGCCTTGATGTATGCGTTGAGTGTCAAGGTGAATGGCAACATTTGATAATATATCAATCCACATACACTATAAGTGGCGAGATTCCCTTGCGATTGAGGCTCTCTTGATATTAGCGTTTGGATAATTGCTGATCGTGTGTCTTTGAGAAATCATTTTCCATTCTGTTTGATTACTAAAAGATAGATATTTTTACGAAGTATTTACTGTCCATGACCGTATATGGTAGGATTTTTTCCGAAGCTGATTCACTTTCGCTCAGTTTATCTGCTACAAACTTACGTTCCGTCACACACGTTAACTCTTTTGGTGTTAAAGCATATGCATTTATTGGTTAATAACAATACGGGTGTGAGCGTGGGCTTTTATTTCTCCACTTCGCCTTTGTATTTAATAACTAAACGTAAATACTACCGCAGTACGGTACTTATTGAGGGTCCAAGTGAATTGGAAAAATCTCCATTGTTCAAGACGCGAGGGGAAAAGAGGAAAGAAAATAAAAAGGATGAACCACTTCAAGTGAAAAATTCACATAAAAATCCTTCACTAAGTTTTGGTCATGGTTTACATAGGTATTCCCAATCATGGTCTAAACCATAATTGAGATTACCTATGTAGAAAGTACCTTAGCATAGGGAAAGGAGCTTGGGCCGTAGTGAGTTCTTTTTCGGCTGCGAATCTTCTAGAAAAGAGATGTTTCTATTGAGATGTGACCCCCCCCCCATACCCTGTGCTCTCTTCGTCTCTCGGATGGACTGTAATTCTATGTTCGCAATTCCTAGTCTAGTGGACGATGGTAAGAATTGCTGGTGGTCATTACTCGCATTCAAACGTACTTAGCCGTAAATTCTGAAATCACAAACGGAAATGCATTAAGGTGGTGGTACACGCAGTCTGAAAAGACGTTTGCCACATTATCATTCACCGACTTCCGTGTTCATTCGTATTAAAACTTCACCAGTCCGGCTTATACAGCTCTTATTTATTTAATAAAAAATTCTCTTACAATAAACGGTTATTGACTATTTCTCAAAGTTACCGACGTTCTCATGGTATCTGAACTTCAGTTGTAATCTGGAATCCAGCGTAATGTAATCATTACAGTTATCAACCCGAAGGTCGGTTTGGTAGGCGAGGGAAGAGTTCACCCAGTACTATGCCCAACGGCGTGAAATTCACTCATCAGGGTAGGGCGGCCAGTTCCTTTCCCTGTTTGTTGTAATGATATGATATAAATTTATACCTCGCTCAAAAATATATAGTTTTCTATTATTGAAAGCAGGCTGTCGTAAAAATATAGAATATATTTAAGAAACTAGTACAAATATTTACTTATTGAAAAAATATTGTTATATTCATATCATTACTGAAATTCCTATCACATTTAATGACTACATCTATTGTAAAAGTAAAAATATTAAAAATAAATATTACTTACGCATATTATAATCTATTTTCCGAATGGTTAGATCTTTTCTGATACTGTTTTTTTGTCTACACTGAAGAAATATAATATTTCTCTATAGAAGGAGTTTTCAAAATATGCGTAATAGACAGTTCATCGTAGTACATGTAATTAAATACGTTAATAAGTTGGATATCATGTCTTCGTGAAGTGTTTAAAAAATAAGGTGCAGAGTTGCCACCATTGGACGATATTGCATATTGATAAATAGGCCAGCGTTGCAAATTGAAATCGATATGAACATTATTTGTTAACGAGAAATAAGACATAAACAAACAATGTACCTACATAATAGCATAATGAATATTGTGATTTTTCTACCATTTGGTCCGTAAGAATATCGTTGGATTTCTTACTGAAAGTTTTAGGTAATAAATTTTAAATCCTGGCATTGCACTCTAATGGTTATATTACTTAATCCAATTCTTTGGATTTTGAATTATAGCCTTGCTCCATTTCAGTCTCTTATTTCACCTGTTTTTTTTCCGAAGTAATGGCTTCTTATTCTATTAAAGGACTTTCCTCTCCGTTCCGAGAACTAGCGGTGGAAGTTAACAATGCATTTCTCAATTGTTTACTTCTCTAATGGTAGCGTGTCACATCGAATAATTGTAATGCTTTGCACAATTATGACGTACGATTTTGGAATTCTTTATGCGTCATATAAAGTGTTTCAAACTTCAATTTTTAAGGACGGTTGACTACTTATTGTTGGCATTATCGATACACACCTCTTGATAAACATTGGATAGTTATTGTATGTTAAATAATGAATAAGTGTATTATCGAGTTGTCTTTAACGATATTTGTTTCGCAAACTTGTGGGCGTATTTTCATAAGTCCTTTGAGGATATTCCAACCATGATATTCCAAAAAGGTTACCCTTTTCACAATGAAATGAAATTGAAGAACTTAATAAATATACAGAGAGGTCTCATCAATAACAGTTATGCTTTAGAAAATACTGTACTTCCAATCCCGAAAACAACCAATGTTGCACAAAAGAAAAGAGGTACTAGGGTGTAAATTCGTCGCACATGCATTTTGATGGGTCCTCTATAATATTGAAAAGGACAGAAGTTCCCCAAAATATGCAAATAGAACTCACTACTAAATAATGCCTAGTTGTATTTCGAAGGAAGCTTTAAATGGATATTTCATTGAAAATTTGCTTAATATTTGGGGCTGATTGTCCATTGGTGACTGCATTTTGGGCCATTCCTGGACTAAAATATCTGTGAATTAATAGCTTAGAAAAATTTGAGAGGGCAACAATGGTGATTGAGTAATTAATGGGAAGGCTGTAGGTGCATGTGTGCATGCAAGGTCATTCAGCCATTTATGAGGTTTGTTAAAAAAAACAGTTCAGACGTTATAGGTTTACTATGAAGGGCTTTGAAATATTCGTCCTACTGTGGCGATCCTATCTCTTACACTTATCCTATTGTTAATTTATTCCAGGATTAACTAGCATTTACTTTACTTTTAATGTGCAAAGGAATGAAAATGAAATTACGTAAACAGTTAAAGTTTTACGATTTTGACGGGTTTAATTCGAAAGTGGACGGTTATGTGGGCGGGGAATGGAGTGAAGAGTAGGAGAAGGGTGTAGAAAGCGGAGAGAAAGAGAGAGAGAGAAGATGGAGATTGAGACGAGATGGGAGGGGAGGGGGATGTGGAGGAATGGGAACGACACGTCGCCTTCCCCCACCTGTTCTCCCCGTATTTGTTGTTGATGTTTAGAAGTCGTCCCTTAGCATGGGACTCGTGACTCCGACCTGTTTGAAGAAAATGCTTAGAGGGGTTGGCGGTCAAGTTATTTTCTGGCGTCGGCTGTTGACGGCGGGCTTAGGAGGAAAAAATCTTACCTGAAGAGACTAGACCGATTGGTCTGTTTGTTTAGCGGCCTTATTTATTCTAGATAATTCATGAAATGGAGGAAATCATTAAGTGGATGGCCCAAAAACTTTCGGCTAATTACAACTGTAATTCCACTTTTACGATGTGCTTACCCGATTCATATGTGAGCTAGTATTGGGTCTTTCCCCAACGCACATAATAACTGAAAATTGGAAGTCATGTTCAGAAGTTCCAGAAGATATTTTGGTTTCTATCAGTCCTGTTATCGCATCTATCATAAGTAATTAGCCTAGAGAAAAATCATCTATGCCCGAGATAAGGGATAAGAAAAGATATGGGATTCAAATCTGCTACCGTTGCAAGAACGGCATATTATCATGATTTCCACGGTCAGTTTAAGTATTCTGGTATCAAAAATGCTCATAGTTTTCGTGACTCACTTATTGAAATTTTTTTAAATGATAGGTATGTTTAAAATAGGCTTGGGACGCACTATGCACTTTATTTTTAAAGAATCATACTATTTTAGCATATTTCAGTGTATATTTCCTATTGAATGTTATATTTAGAGGGATGTGACTATTACTGTTAAAGCAAAGATACTTCTTATATAAATTTATGAACCTTCGTCATGATTGATGGGAAATTATCAATGCTTCTATGCGTTAGTGATCGCATTATATTTCTATGAATTCGATACCATCACCTGGGACGTTGTTGTTCATATTTTATTGAAGTATGTTTTTTTTTATATGGCTGGAACAAATGTTTTTCAATAAGGCCTCTTTATATAATCGTATCTCAGCTTCACTTCACCGTGTTTCTTGTGAGTCACTTTATTCGTTTGCGTATTACACCGAGCAGTAATTCCAAGTGTAGGGCTAGCCGAGTAGAGGAAGTAGTCCTTTTCTTCTACTATTTCACGTTTTGCTCGTCACCCGGTCGACGATTTTTGAATCCTCAAAAAAATCTCAAATCGATCGTCCCGGACGCTCCCAACAATTTTCAGCCCCAAATATGCGCTTGATGGAGCACGGGAAACGGACAAACATAAATCATGTCTTCATTTTTGTAGTCCGCTGGACAAATCAATGGCCGGATGGATATTTACACTGCAAACCTTAGGGAGGAAAAAAAAGGCGATGGTCTTAAGAGCACGCCATGCTGCGGGTGGAAGTGCCGCCCAAGTGAGAGAGAGAGAGACTCCGGACAGGAGGCGGATAGGGGGGAAAAAAAACGTCGACATTTTCGTCAGTGACGTAAGGCCCGTGGGCATTAAGAATGAGTCGAAGCTTCTTACAGAGGCAACCAACCAACACTTTGGGGGCTGGGCGAATTTCGAATTTGAAAATCCGATTTGAACCGAGGATTGGAAAAGCGTCGAGACATCGATGTTGAGGTTGAAATGGACAACAGAGAAAATCATTACACTCCATAATGACTTGTATCAGGTCCATGCAACGTGAAATTTTAGCTGTTTGCCAATTTGCATGACGATATATATGCAGATATGTGATGTTTACTGTCGAAAATGTGGTGCACGTTCCATTCAGAAGTGTCGATGCTGTTCAGGGAAATTGGATAAGGATGAAATTGCAATAACTGAAATAATAAGGGTGACATTGCAAATAAATAATGGGGTTTTGGAAAAAACGTACGTGGTGCTAATTTATGTAATTTTTACCCAAAAGTTTTAAAAATTATAAAGTCTTATTGGGCTTGCTTACGGTCCACAAGCAAAATAAACCCATGGAAAGGTATATTTTGTGCTTATATCTACATTCATTTAACTATTTTCTCTTTTTTTATCTACTGTCGTAATATTGACTCGAATGGTGAATAAGTACGGATACGGGTAATTGATTACACTTCATAATTATTCATCCGGTCTAAGTAATAGACTTTAAAATGTAGTTTCTATCAATGTTAATCTTCTTTCTACTCTATTCACCCCAATTCAATGCTCTATAGATGCGAGATTTCCGTTAAAAATTATTTTGGGAAAGATATTTCGCACAATCCAAATTTTTATCGCAGCATCGAAAATGCATAATAACGCACAACGAGACCAGTTTTTAACATGTATTGCGAGGGATACAGAAAATGAACCAAATGCACAAGAATATAGCATCAGAATATAGTTACAAAAATTATTATAATTTGTCAAATACAACTTGTAAAAAAAAGAGAACACATTTATCGGTCAATCAACATGTTAATAAATTGATACTGAAAATAATACGTGATTTTGATGATTTTTTTAAATATCCGGTAAGGAATTCCAGAGTTTTGGAATGTCTTTTGAAAAATGGTTGTCTGATGGGCAGGGTAGAACATATTGTGGGATGAGTATCTGCGAGTAGTAATTGTAGGGGCAGACGGCTCGTAACAGGGAAAGGTTAATAAAGGAATGAAGGGATAAAAGAGGGAATAAAGGAATGCAGCCGAGAGGTTTTTGCCGGGATTTTGTGGAGAGCCATCGAGGTTGTTGGAGATAATGTCAGAATGAGAGTTTCTTTTCCCTCACCTCCGCACACAGGCTCAGCCGAATTGAAACGAGCGAATCGAATTGAATGAAAACCTTCTTCTTCCGCGGCCTCCTCGCGTCTCCTTTCGTCAAATCTCCACCGCTCTTCTGCGACGGGTCGTAATTCGTGTTCTTCCGTTTCCCTCCGAAATTGCCAACCGCGGCCCGGAAGGGGCGTAAAGTGAATGGGGTGGACGACTCATGAAAATTCCCTTTGCGTCTCGCGCGTGGGAAAAAGTGAAAATAGTTAAAAACGCGTCAATCTTCCGAGAATGCCACTTCATTTTAAGCGCGGGGAACAAATGCGGATTGAATATAAAAATCATGGCCAATCAGCTCAATAAAGTAAATCCTTCAAAAAAAATCAAACGGTCGAGGTCTCTCTTTTTTTTTACGCTTTTCACGATTAATTTTGATCGTTGGTGAAATTAAAATGATGCCAAAAAAAGTTACCCCGCCGAAAATGGGCCTTTCCGTAGTCGCTCTGAATCACTCATAGCATCATTGGTACTTTTAAGGATTGGTATTGAATATTGGTATTAATATCATGAATAGGTAAATACTTAAGAATATGATTAAAATAAAGATTCCTACACTTTTTTACGTCACTACTTGCTGTTAAAATTCAGCTAATTTAAAAGTCCCTTTGAAAACTGAAGTACCCATGGGTGGAAAAAAATGCAACTTAATGTTGATTCCACGCGTTTATTTTGTTTCTCACCGCGCGTGCTTTAACGTTTGAACGCCATCATCAGCTGCACTGGATGTTGATGATAATGTTTAATATTTGAAACACATGTGCTGATAAACAATTATACGCGTGGAATTTATATTAAGCTGCACTTTATTTTCATCCTTGAAATAGAATTTCACGAATTTAAGGTGTCGGCGGTGGATTAGTTAAGTAAAATTTATTAGTAACTATAGCTTAAATGAAGAAAAAACGTTTGGAGTTATCCACTAGTAATGTTTCATTTAGGTAATAAAATGCTATAAGTGGAAAATTTAAAATGCGCCTTCATCATTTCGGAACAATACCAGACCTGATACCGTATAGTTATTTACAAACCCAGGGTTGGTATTGATGCCTAGCTTTCTTGTCCTGGGTACCAACCCCTGGGCATACAGTTATGAGTAAGCCATTGGGGCAATTGAAAGGAGACAGTACCTTCCCTTTCCCCGGCCCCCAATATCTGTTTTGACATCCGTTTTTTTTTATTTGGATTGTTTAGATTATGAGTGCTGAGCTTTGGAGAGAATTAGTTTTAAATTTCTGTACATTATTGGAAATTTCAAAATGTTGTATGTCAGGCATGCATTTAATGAATAGTTAAGTGGAAATAAGGAAGCAATGGGGGGAGTTGAGACAGGCGGATACAAACACTCGAGCATCTTGATCTCTCTGAGACGTAGTTGGTGAACACATAACAAAGGTTGTAGCGTTAGTAGGTTTATTGATTCGTTCTAAGTGGGGCTTTGTCATTCGGGGTACTGCGTGAAATTCACACCATCGTGTCCGCCTTTTTGTGAATTGTTTGTTGGAACGGCCGGAAAAGTTCCTACAATTTTGGAATTCAGTGCCTTTAGACATTCATTCAGTCCATTCGTGTTTTTTTTCACCTTCACTCATGGCAGCGTGAGTAGTATTTCAACGACAATGCGTCGCCTTTCCAGAGTTGCTTAGCAGGGTAACTATTTAACTCGGACTAACTTGACCCTGACCCCGCATATCATCTGGGCATGGAAATAGTGGAATTATCGCCTACTGTTGATTTTATTTTGCGTAAAACATCTTACTTTTCGCTTCACGTCACCTCGGCGCGCGCGACGTCAGACTTCCGCGTTACCTACGTTTGCTCACAGTGCTCCGCGCCTACTTCGATTCGAAAAGTGAACGTTACGGATTTGGAGAGATAATGATGATATGTCTTCGCGATTAAAAAAGAGAATCGTGGAAAAATCCGGAAAACTTCTAAAATGGCAATCAAGTCCCAATCATACTATTTTCGCACTCCCACCATTTAAAACATTTACTGTATCATGAACCACTCAACGTATGGTAATAAAGAGGCACCCTTTTGGAACCTCCAATTATGATTAACAGAATGCAAACGTTAGGTTTGCAAAAAGAAAAATAAAAAAAAACTTAATTAAAAAAATAATTCATAATATTCCAACCGTCGGCATGGCGTTGCACGTTGAATTTGTCAGTTCAGTCTCAGCCTGGGACACAATGTAATTTAAAAATAAATGCCAACCCAGATGCCATAGAGAGATGGATGGATGGATGGTGGTGCGAGCCGGGGCGGCGGCGGCGTTGGGCGCGGCGGCCGTGAATTGAAACTCTCCCTTCCGAGACCTTGGTCGTTCATCCCGCGCACGCACTCTCTCTCTCTCTCGCTCCACGCTTCCCTCGCTTCTCCCTCCTCTCTTCCATTCACAACGGCGGACATTCCGGGAAACTCGACTCTTTCGTTGGAATCGAATTGTATATCGACGGGCTCGCTCCATCCTCGAAAGTCTCGGAGGTTGCAGTAGTCCCACGATTCCCCCTCCAGGTCCTCTCTCCCTCCCCCCCAGCAATCGCACCTTCCTCGAATCCCCCCCCCCCCCCCCCNCCCCCCCCCCCCCCTCTCATCCCCACGCACCTCTCCGCCTGGGTCGCACACACCTTTCGGAAACAATGGGTCGACCAGTGATGCGACACAGTCCCGACGATATACTGTTGGCACGCGTCGTCCCAGTGTGAGAGGAGGATATCGATTTTTGGGATCTGTCTATTTCTAACCGCAGCTTCCCGGCCCACGAGAGGTTCCCTGGTGGGATATCTTGGGTGTTTTTGTCGCTTTGGATTTGATCGCGTATTTTTTTGGCGTAGAACGTAGGTATTGCATTTCAGTTCACATTGTGGGGGGGAGGAGTCACCTCGGTGCTAGGTGCGTCAGGATTTCGCATTACCTAGGTTTGCTCAGTGTTGCACGCCTATTTTGAGTAGAACAAGGGCGCCAGACTTTTGCATTACCTACGTTTGTTTAGTGTCGCACGCCTATTTTGAGTAGAACAATAAACGAAACATCTTTCGAAAAGTAAGGAATATGCCCATAGTACGCAAACATATATTTTTTATTGAATAATAATTGAAAAATATTTAAAAATGTCAGCCTAATAAACATGCCAAAATCACTTACGTTACTCACACATTAATAATTTTATACATTGAACATCTCTCAGACCACTTTACAAACGCTGACGAACAAAGATAGAAAATCCTATGTATACCTAACAAAATGCAAGCATAAAATTTTCCAAAAGAAATTCTAATTTTCATAAAAATATTTCATTCAACTTTAAATAGGCGACGTGATGTTTAACATAAAATTGTGTTTCAGTCGTACCTTGAACCCCCTTGATTTGTTTACTTATAAAATAGAAATCTGCAGTGCCTTAGACATCGTCATCATTGGTCATCGTCGTACTTCTTAGGCTTCCGATGGTCCTGAAAATGATTAACTACCCTGTGGATTTCTAAGCTATGGTCTGCCAAATTCTTTCCTACCCTACATTACTCCTATCTTTAATTTTTTATACTTTGTAGCACCCTTTAATCCGTTCAACAGCCAATTCTCTTCCTTCCCGTTTCCTGCATACTTAACATTTAACTTTCTATCAAGGTCTATTTATGAAAATTACGATTTTCCTCGTTTTTGAAATTTCAATAGGTTAAATTTTTACGCAAATTCGAATGCAGAACAAAATCTGACCATGTTTTGAACAATGTATTATTTTCAATGTGGCAACACTACACGTTAGTACCCGTGGTTTTATTTCCATTTTATTATATAAATATGAATGTTTCAGAGAAACTCAGCGTCGACATTAAACTAATAAACTTCCTTCGAAGCCTTTCACCATGATTCTTAGATGGCTCGCTGATTTTTTAGAGCTTTTTTTGGTTTTCAACATCGCTTTAAATAATAGCGTATAAATCGATTAAAACTCGAAAAACCATGGAAAAATTGCCTTAATGGGAGCCTAATTTATTATGTATTTATCCTAAAGGACAACCTATAAAGCGTAAGTAAACAAGCGTAAAATTGTTACTGTAGGTGAAATTTGGGTTAAAATAATTCATGAAGGCAAATGCGCAAAAAAATCCATTTCCATCGATATTTTTTGCGTTGTAGGGAACCTGGTGCTACTCTTTTAAATATGAATAAATCATCCACATTTTAGATGTTTACGTGGCAATTAAAACATTCTTTATGTATCTACGGCGGCAGGGGTGTAAAGATGAGTCAGGAAATTGAAATCATGTTAACAAGCATAGTCATTTTCAGAGTTTTATAGCCATTTTCATTATTCATTTTATAAAATTTAAGTTTAAAGATCTGCCCAGTTGCATATATGCATTATATGTTTCCTGAAAGTTATTGAAATGGGGGTATGGTAAATGGTTTTAGGTCATTGCCTATGGCGATTCAATAGTATGCTTAAAGGGAAACTATCTTTGTATTATTCCTCAAAAAATATTTTCATTGCCCCTCGACCTCGAAACCTTGCGATAATTTAATTATTTTTGTTAATAATCCAATGCATGAAGTTGTTAAGAGAAAGGTAGATTACGAAATATTCTACATATTGCATAGTTTTACGTGTTTAATCTTGATTTTAGTCGTGATCGGAGATGGTGAGGGGAGGGGAGGAACGAGTTTTTTAAACAATCGTTGTTATTGTACGGAGTTGTGATTCATCTTTTAACTGATTTGTGTAGCCGTAAATCAGTGTTTTAACTAGAAAAACGGCGATGATTATTTAGTCAAAAGCATAGCGTTATTCCGCATAAAGTTCCCTCTTTTGTCGTTTTGTAAATAGTGATGAAGTAGAAGCTTTTTCATCAAGAATATATATTTTCTGAGGGGCGCGGTAGTCCAGTGGTTAGAGTGCTGGCCCGATGACCGGAGAGCCCGGGTTCGATTCATGGTGACACCTCTGGGTACAACTAGCTTCACCCAAGCTGTATACCTACCATTTTTCGGGAACCAGGTTATCCTGGGAAATCACAGGTGGTACAGGGAAAGGTACTGGCCACCCTACCATAATATGTGAATTTCACTTGCCGTTGGGCTTAGTACTGTGCGAGCTCTACCCTCACCTACCAAAATACTTCGTGTTGATTACTGTGATTTATGTATTTTATATCATGATTGTACTTCAATAACGTTATATGTGCATATTTTTGACATATTATTTAGACAGAGAATCCTGACGTTATGATAAAATATTTATTTTACATTATGGCCTCAGAATGGCCATCTAGCTCACGAGGGTGATAGGTTTAAGTTAAATAAATCATTCCTCTTAGTTCCGGTTTTATGAAAAAAAGGGTTCCTGGATGAGCGAAAGGTGCCAACCCAAGAATGTACAACTTCACGTGGCAGTACCATGTTCGCATTTATTTTTCGCGCTGATTGTTTAAAATCCTGGACTTCAGCAGCGGAATACCGTTGGCCTTCCAGGGTTCGCCATACGAGTATCAACGGGGTAAAGCACTCTACATTTGGAACTACTGTCCTCACAACCCGTCGAACTGAATTTGTCACTTAAATAGTTGGCATTTGAGAGTTGTCTTCACAAATCACGGTGTCTCTAAGTGCTAAGCCTCATGTGCGCGATGTTTGACTCAGGGTTTGACTCCTAAGAGATCCCCAGAGCTGAGAGATCGCTATTAGTATGGGGACTTAATCGATTAGTATTGTATCAAAATGATCATTATCTTTCCGTGTACCTTCATTCGTCGATGGATGGATTTATTTTTTTCTCTTGATGAAGATATTTGTTACGCATTGATGCCACTGTCAGTAACCGCTTATTTCTCCATGGCAGCAGATAAAAAAATAAAATTATTTCCCCGGTTTAGTCTCAGAGCAGAAGGCATCTCCACGTTTTACTTGTTGTACAACATGTACAAGAAGTTTCGATTAGTCAGCTTATTTACCTTCAGGGATAAGTATAAGCTTCAGCAGGCATTCATTCTGCGCTTTCCCGGATTACTTGGTCGTTTCAACCCGGATCGCGTTTTGAGAGAAATAACCGCACCAGTAGATTATAATCACTTACGTGCCGCACTTGGCTCGTTTATTATCGAGGCGTCGGTCTGGCCTTAAAAGAGCACCCTTCTTTGTGTTTACCCACCGAAATTAAACTTCCCACAATGTGAAGATGACCTCATCGGTGACTGGTCATTGGGTGATACACGGCTTTCTATTAGTCCCCCGCGCATTACCTTCCTTCGGAGTTATTTTCATTTCTTTTTTTTTTTCACCTACCGGTGCGGGCCCGAACAACCTCTGATCGGGCTGACGTTGAAGCACAACCCTTTCATCATAGTGCGTGCCAAATGTAGTATCCCCTTTGGAAGTCGTGCGAGAGAGAGAGAGATATAGAGAGTGTGTGTGTGTGTGTTGTTCTCCCCGTCCGTTCCCCACACCACTGGCTGCCCAGGCCGGCCAACAACCGACTCGCTAGAATGGAAGGGGATGGCGTGAGGAAGACTCCGGCCGTGATTTGAGATCGAAATTCTCGGGGAGAAAAAAACTCGCACGCACCGAAGAATGTGAGGGAAGGAATTGCGAATCGTGGCGTGTAAATACTGAGCCCTGCGTTGTAAATCCACTCTCCATTGCGGCATTAAACGTGAACATCTTTCTTTAACATTATCAACATACATATGAGACTTGCGGAGGTAATGTAATATGAAAGTCTGAGAACCGTAGTGGGCCATTTTCAATTTTCGATGACCTTTCATTTGATTTGTCTTATCTGTTTCTTAACACAGTCATGCATTATTTTACAGAATACACACTGGTTTATCTGATGCATTGACTTTGTAACAAAATTTTTGACCGTTACGAATATTTTATAGAAATTGATTTATGGTTTAAGAATTTCGTCAAGATTTCTCGGCTTGAAAAAGAGGCAGGTGGCCCATTATAGTTCTCAGCCATTCATTATTTCTAAATATCTGGGATAATCTTCCGCCGAATAATTTGTTACTGATTTTTAAAAATTTCCTCGATCGTTTCCTTGACTGTATTGTTCGTTAACGCAGAACGTTTCAGAAGCTTCCTCAGAGAGTTTCACGATGCCGGCGGTTTTTCCTATTGCATCTCGTTTATCTTAATGGCTCCGGATTATTGAGTTAAAATGAAGTGCGCAATTGTTACTTTTGTAATAATTTATCTGGGTGGTTCATGGACGAAATTTAAAAAAAATGGTGGCTAGCACATGCATTTCTGGATACTTTTACTTTTGTATTGAGATTAAATTATGTATTCATTTAATTTTAAGGTAATTAACATACGAACCTGTGCCCATATGAAGGAGAGTTTTTCACTCAGTTTCATTTTTCAGTTATTTTTCCTATTATGCTCCTATCAATCGTTCGTAAAGTCCAAGAAATGTTTAAAATATTCAATAATATATTAAATTAGGTCATTAAAACATCTCCTTACCTGCTGCAATACGGAAAAATTCGCTGTTAGCGTCAATGGTGTTGCCATTGGGCTCGTATTCCAAAGATCGATAAAATCACTCAAAATTCGCACGTTCTAAATTTTTCTAGCTGCATATGGCAAACGCGCGTAATGAAGTTAAATTCTTCATCCGTAATCAAGAGTAAATTCGACACTTGTATCTTAATTCCTTCACATTTATATGAGCGAACGAAAATGCTCCAACCACGGAAGTATTTATTTGCCCCATACTTTTTTAACGGAAGAAAATAAAAAAATCGTAGTTCTCGGTTCGCTCACTCTTTTATGCGTAATTATTTTTTGAGGGCATGGCTGTCGCGAGTAGAGAGACGGCTGAAAGGGTCACTTCCTATGGGTGAATCTTTCCCAAAATATAATCAGTTCATTTACTTCTAAATAAAATGATAGGTGTAAAATTTCGCGTGGCTTAGATTAATACGTTTTGAGTTATTGTACGCACAAAAAACATCCCATGCTCACAGGCACCATTCCCAATAGAGTAAAAAGTATTCAGATTACCTCAAAACGTATATTTCCGCTTAAATCCGGAAATCGATTTTTTACTGCATCACAAAGCTTTCCCATATGCTACTGTGCGTATGGAGAAAGTAAAAATAGACATTTTCGAAATCCACAATGCGTGGTAAACTATCGCAAAATCTTTATTTTACTTGATGTGCTGCGGTAATAATCTGGGTTTTTCAGGGTGCACGAGGACTGCTAGAATTTCGAAGAACACATACCTTAGCTTACAATTAAGTGTGAAAGTTATGCTAATTATTATATTCAATATAAAACAGTCGTATACAGTCATTGTTCAACTAATTTATTATCAATTTAAGTTGATAAATTTACCAATAGATACATATTTTTGAACGAAAATAGTTTAAAACCAAAGTAGATAAAAGAAACAAAAAATAATGAACGAAGAAATTTACTGGTAAAGTTGTTTCTTTTGAATATAAGCCGCAGGTAGAATCGAGGGCATCGCCTGAAATATGCATTGGATCCCACACGAACATCCCGCAAACCGGGGATTACATGTATTGATTTATTACATTGCTAAATTCTCGAAATAAACACCCTAAGTCAAATGTCCAAGTTCTCCATGAATGTATGCAGCAGGCGAAAGCTTAGACTGAGTTTGCTGCATTCATCTGGAATTACCGTTAAAAATGCCGCCTCAATAAAGCCGCATCGTGGCATTTTCTTAATGGGATAACAGCAATTTTTGGTGGAACTAATGGCCTAAAATGTAAAGTACACTTCTCGTGGTAAAAGTCTCGCTGTCTTGAATTTGTAGTCTAAAAAAAACATGTTTACGGGAATGGTCGTAGTTGCGTGCCCAAGTCACTTTCGGGTGACTGCTAATTGTATCTTTGCGATATCATAGTCCTTGACGTGTTATAGATCTTAATTATATATCCCAGGTTTCCGTTGACGGCAGTAACAGAAATGGCTATATCCTCGATATAAAGTCAACAAAAAGTTGACTATAAACCACTTAAACAATTCGAGTTTTACAAGTTAATAAGCCAAATTGCCTAGTGGATCGAAAGATTTTTACAGCCTGCATTAAATTTCCCAAGGGCTTTTTTTCCCGTCGTGACCCCGAGGGCCGCTTGGCCCGATAGGTGAGGGAAATGCTCGCCTCGAGGCTGCACGAAGGGGGGAAACGGGCGCTCGGTGCCGCCGACGACGCTGTCCGGTGGGTGGCATTAATTCCGCTCACGTTAGGAGACATAGCGGCCCCGCAAAATCCTGTCGACCTCTATATGATAAGTACATTGTTGGATATCCCAGGGAACGCATGCATAAATTTCTGGTCCGGATGAATGACAAAACGCTATTCGAAAATGGAGAGGTACCGTAGGAATTTACCGTTGCCGTAATGGTTGTTCGTCCGGACTGATTCGAAAAATACATTGCCGAGAAGTTGGTTTCAAATCCCATGCCATTCATCGAGAAATTATAATTTTTCCCTCGGGGGTCTCTTTGTTTCCGGGAATATCGCGGTTATTTACCTCTCTCAAAGCAACAATATATGATGCCGTTTCATTATTTTTTTACTGGAATAAATTTACCGCTGATAAAAAATCTGCTACTACGTACAGTTTAGGTGTAGTAGGAATTTGGAGTGTTTTCATGAGAGGAATCAATGCAACTCACCCATTAGTCTGTTTGAGATGAACCCACATCACTGCTGGGGAGGAAGCAGTTAACATTGAGTCATCTATCTTTTTACATGGTACCCTGGAAGCAACCACGTGCCTGCATGGCAGGGGGTGATTTCACGCCAAGTATGCACTGTCAAAACTGTATGTTACTTAGATGTTAGATACAGACGCGGGGGTTATACAGTCCAAGCTATGGAATTAAATTCTACTAAAAGCTTTACATGCACTACAGTATTTAAGTATGAAATACTTCTAGGCATATGTATGCGATACGACCTGATAATATGATTTGCGATTAAATAAGATAAAATTTAGGATACTGATTGGGCTACTTGGCGTAAAATAATATTTCCTGGGCGCTGTATTTTGGAATTATTCTGATCCGTTATTGTTCGGGGGAAAAATGATATTAACAACCTGTTCGTTCTACAGTTAATCTCTCTGATCTTATTTTCGTGATCTCTCCTACCGCACAAAGACAAGGTTAGTAATATGTTTTCAACATCAGAAAAGAGAACAGCTGCTGATTTACGCAAAATATTTAAGCTATAGGTACCTAATTTAGCCCTCAGTCGGTGAAGGATTCCAACCTAGTTCTAGCTCTTTTAATATCCCGGTAACGCTACTAAATTTATCTCAACATCATTTAAAAATTATAGCTTCTCTTCGCTGACCGCGATTTATTCGGCAAACAAACCCACTTCGTGAGGATCCCATATACTAGCAGCATATTTTAAGTGAGGCCTATATAGAAAAAGATGACATCCCTCCTTTACCCTCTCGTCTCACTTTCTTTTTAATAAATACACATTTTCTGCTAGCTTTCCCTCATAGTTATTCCCCGAATGTTTCCCCCAAAAGAGGTCTTGAGAAAGAGTAAACCTAGGTATTTAATAGTGTCTTCACTTGATATTTTAGTACCTTAGTAACAATAGGTGGTCGTGGAGGGAAATACTGTTTTTAACCACACACTTCTTTATGTTTAGTTCCAATCACCAAGAGTTGCAGTGTTGCAGCACTATTCAGTATTGAATTTAGGTCGTTGCAGCCAGTTCTACTCTGGTAATGCAAGTTCATTTCGTCGTAGGTCAAACCCTAGCGGAAACAGTTTAGATTTTTATCAGTAAACCATGGCCATCGAGGTGCCACATTATCAAACTAACAATTTCCATTATTCTTCTTCTTCTTCCTTGGCTCTACAGCCCGGTGTGGGCTTTGGCCTCC
>LYUA01000094.1:1585723-1597887 GCA_002093875.1 Calopteryx splendens
TGCGGAATCTCGACGATTGAGGACGAGGGGAGAGTGGGGTCTTTTTCGGGCCATGAGCAGAATGCGAGCCCCCGAGTCGGGAGGATACGGGAAAAAAATTGGAGGAAGGAGAAAGAAACGAATCAAACGCCTTCGGGGTGATTCCTCTCGTGTGTGATGACGAGGAGTTCCCGATTCAAAAGATTTCTGTTTCTCGGTGTGTTGGTGCGTGCGTATTGCGATTCTCGACTCGTTTTCATTCCGCTGGCCGCACCGTGCGGAGCCACTGTTGCGTAGATAACGAGGCGACTCTTTTGAGCGGGTGGGCAGGATCTGGAGGGGGTATGGCGCGGAGCCGGGAGGGGTGGTAGTAGTGAAATGGTCGCCCCAAGAATTTTCACGCCGTAACAAGCATCTTTTGTGTCGCACAGCATTGTGCGCTCCGAGGGGCTCTTCCTATTGCGATAGATGGATCACGAATAAGTCTTCTTCAGCGCATCTTCATGGCGAGCCGTCACGAAGAATCAACGGGAGGATGCCTCCTTTTAATTTTGTTTAAAAAAGTCCCTTTCCTTTTGATAAAGAAGTTGTATCCGAGAGTGAAAATATTTTCGCCGGGGCTCGCGGGTGAAGGGAAGGTGATGGCGTAGATTGGAATATAAGTGGCCGCTTATTGAAATGGCTCAATAGGCTCTCACCGTTTTCCGCCAATGTCTCTCTCAGGGATGGTTTATTCTACCGATGATCTGTGAGATGATCCCACGAATGGATATCGTGAAAATATTATTAGAAGCATTAAGAATATAGGAATTTCATCCCAAAAATTCAATTCTAGTAAGAACTCAATGGCTAAATTACTAAATGGTGTGTGAATAGGATAATCGCCCTCCAGGGACAGTAATCAACTCGAAGTTTAGTTTGGTAGGTGAGGGTAGGGTGCCGTACTAGACCCCTGCAGCGTGTGAATTCACACAATGGAGTAGGGAGGCCAAGTCCCCTTTTCTCTCCTAGAGCCACGAACATCTGTTCCCCGAAAAAATTAACAGTTTGGGTGAAACTGGGTACTTCTGAAAACTGGGAAAGAGGTGTCACCTGGATTTGAACCTGGACCCTTCGGTCAGTAGCTGAACGCTTTACTGGGCTACCGGAGTGCCAAAAAATGTCAAAATACATAGTTATTACTAATTGTAATCTACCCGTTAGAGTAGGTTTCTGATTGACACACGACGTCAACCCAATGCCTAGTAATCCTTTCTTCATTTCTGCATATATTTCTGCCACCCTTTTAACTTAAATACATTTTAATAATATAATATTGTATGTTCTGTAAAATAATTTAAAAATCAGTAGTATCATACGTTTAGACAGAACTTTAACTTCAATAACTACTAGAATAAAAATCGGTAAATAATTGTGTTATAGCAGATTTTAACATTTTTATGCACAATTTTAATTTTATTAATTATTATTATGTTTTGATGCGTCCCCAAACTTAGCTTTACTGCATCAATGAACAACTGAGAAGTTTAAATAATCTAGTTTTCCAGTCTTGCTCTTTCCATCTTTCTGGTGGATGATCTTGAATCCCAAGGAACTAATCTTTTCTAATTCTAATTTCAGTTCCAGTACCGTAGGAATTGCAATTATAGTAATTAAATTTAATTTTTTATTGTTTTGTCTTAATTCTAATATAAATATTTCAAATTAGGTAGCAAAATGGCTACAATAACTACAGAGGTTACCCAATAGCTATTGTAGATATCGCTTACCAATACATCTTATAAATTACAATAAAATGCGCTCACTAGTCATTTTTGAGAACCTTATAATGGAAGAACAAAATGGATTTAGAAAAGGGAGGTATTGCATTAATAATGCATTTTAGTCCAACAAGTAATTGAAAAACACTTTGAATTTAACACAAAATACAAGTAGTATTTATTAAATAAAAAAACCACTTGAACAAGTAGACAGGAAAGTACTATATGATGCTTCAAAGAAAATGATAACCCCGGGTTCTTATTAGAAAGCCTCTATATCAATGAAAATATACCGGTGAAAAATAATTTTAGAGTATCAGAAGGAATAATTGCCAGCCAAGAAGTCAGACAAGGGTGTTCCCTGTCACCCACGCTTTTCAATATATGCATTGACGACGACATGAGAAGATGGAAATAAGTAGATAGTAGATAAGGGGTTTAAAATTGGCACACATACATTTTTGAACATGCTACTCTTTGCAGACTCTATTCTTGTTAGTCATCAGAATCACTGAAGATGCCCTTCATCGTTCAATAAATAATCTAGAGAAGATCTCCAAAGAGTATAATTGATAAAATCTAGGTCAAAAACAAAGTTTATGGCCTTCCATGGAGTAGAATCAGTGAAAACAAAAATTCCCATTATCAAAAAAATGATATAATAAATTAACAGCATTAGTTCATTGGACAATACATTAGCTTTGACAGGGATAAAGACATTATTAACAAATTGCGTTAGTACCAAATGATTTATGGCCCAATTATTAAGACCCTGAAGAATAGAGCAGGAAACGGAACGAACAATAAATATTATAAAATAATGGTTGCCCGTGTTCTGCTCCATGAAAGCGAAATGCGGACAGTGAAATAGAAATAGAAAGGTGAAAGAAGATTTCAGGTATGGGGGATGACATTTTCGAGACAAGTAAAAGGCTAAAGAAAATCATAAATGAAGATATAAAAGAAGAATTTAATATCTAAACCATCTACGATTGATTACGATAGTATAAAGACAGTCGGATTGCACAACTGATATATGAATACAGACACCTACAAAGAAATACTGGAGTATAAGATAGGAGGAAGGCGGGCCGAGGAAAAGATGGCTGAAAATGTTTGAAGACGGAACAGACAGAGAGCCATGGCGTGAAGAAGTAGTTATCCAAGGAGTATTGATTGGCTGGTAAAATTAATTTTATGATTTGGAATATTTAGTTAGTTAGCATCAAGAAAATGAGAGAGAGAGAGAGTGGGTGGATATCCGGCGTCGGCTTTAGTTTTTCTCTTGAGGCTACGGGGAAACATCTTTTATTGTACCAACTGACAATTTTTCTCCAAAGAGAGCCACGGCAAGTATCGGAATACCGCTGAAATAACCGCTTCTGCTAGGATCTGTGCCTGGGCCCACAGCGTAGAATGGCACTAGTCTCTATGCCACCAATCTGATGAAAAAATTCGGTCAAAACAGACCCATGTATTTCTTCGCATGATATTTACTTAAATACTCTTTAAAACCCAAAAATGTTTTATATTATCGTTTAGAGGCAGCCGATGCGATCGAATTACATCAGTGTTTCCTGCTGTCCCTCCCACTCTCAATCAATTCTACACCCCACTCCCCAATTATTCGAGGTGGCGGAGAGGGCCTCCCGCTAAATTAATTCAAGCTCACTAGTTCGACAGAATAATTTGAAAATTTCCAATCCCGGGGATTGATCATCGTCAGGCGTCTCTTTAGCTTCATGAATAGAGATTTCGGCTAATGCTCAGGAGTTGAAATCCAGGTGATGCTCTGTATAACCCTAGCTAAAAATCAAGTGTGATTGTAAGAGTGCTGTTTCTTTCTGGTAAACCGTAGGCGCCAGAGGGAAAGGAACTGCCTTCCCCTTCCTAATCTAAATGTCTATTTCTGACTGTCAGAACCCATTGGGCGTAGTACTAGGTGACGTTTGCCCTCACATATCAAACCGAATTTTTGGTTGATGTCTGTGGTTATCATCATCGTCAGCAAACCGATCCGAAGACTGATTTGCTTCAGCTCTCCTCTACATTCTCCACTAAGCTACTAAAATTAGTCTCTTAATTCCTTCGTAAGCCCTTAAACTGAAAGTTATATGTACATTTTCCATTCTTGATCTTCCCCGCACTTGTTTTAACCTCCATTAATCCCATTCATTTTCCTTCCATCGTCCAATTAGGTTGGTATTTGCCTCTTTTCAGATTACCAAGTGGTAAGGAGTCGCCGAGGCGTTTAAGCACCATGGGCTTCCAGAAAGAAAGCCAAGTGTGATATTACGCCGTCAGTGGTTGGCTCTGGCACGGGATCAGCGTGGGCCGGACATTTTTTTGGAGGTCGCCCAGGGGATTGCTTCTAGCGGGCCAGACCAACGCGTCGACCGTCATTTGATGGAATGCAGGCGTAGGAGTCTCCACACGGATAGGGTGAGTAGGCGTGGGACAGACTTTTACTATCGGAAGAATTTAAATCTAATCGAAATTTATTATTCCTCCGCTGCGGAAGGTAATCTGGGAAGAATTTTTTTTAAACCACCTTGGCGAGGGTGAGCAACCTCATTTTCAAGTGTCATCCTCTGGCGGGGGAAGCTATTTATTCAGCTACCCGGATTGGTTTAGGGGGAGAGTTTACGACGTCTAAGAAATCCACTTTCAATCACCATAAATTTATGATTTTACGGCGTCATACGGAAATTTCTCAGCGTCCGAAGAAATGATCCTTCTTGTAAGACTCCCTGACGAAATATTAATGCCAAAATTATTGCCGTCGCAGATGTTGCAAAATATTAAAATTATAACTGGGCTGTGATGCATCTAATTTTTTTTGGAATTTTAAGGTTTGCGAGGTAATTTTATTCAACACTAGTAAATCGCTATTTATTCTCATTCCGTTTTAAGTCAATTAATATGGTTAAATGAGATTGAATCCTTAACCAAACTGTCACCATTCAAATTATGAAGGAAATTCAAATATTGATTTGCCCAGGCAACCTTATGTTCTTCTCCGGAGGCAGTGGCAATACACACCGATGATCATTGGTGATATTTTCATTTAGATCTATCATGCATTTTTATTTTATTTACTTCTGAGTCCGGCTGCAAAAAAGGGTTTCCATTATCTTTTCAACAATTTGTTTGTAGCCCCCATCTCTTAAAAACATTTCCTAGTGTAGATTAATGATTTTACGTAGTAGTTTCTCATTTCATTCTGCATTTTCTCGTACTTCCACTTCGGCTGTGGAGCGTTGAATAACCAAAGTAGGGCACTTGGACTTTATGAAAAAAGATCTGTCTGAATAATTTTAAACTGTGAGCATGCAATAAATTAAGAAAGGTTAATATCCAATTGGAAAGCGGAATTAATTAGAGTTAGTATCTTAAGAGCAACACCATTATCATGGCTACTATCTCTGACACTTCTTAACAGAGACTAATGGAAAGCATTTTAAATTCTATTCACATTCTCTTCTTTTGGTACTGGCGTGGCAACAATTAATTCTTGAGCAATTAACGTTAACCGCTTTTTTGTCCTCAATGTACCAAGTTTTTTTTGTCTTTAATGCACCGAAGTTTGTTTCGTGATAAAATGTAATTAATAATGGCCATTATTATGAGCACAAGGAGTTCTTACTTCGCCAAAGTGAGGACTCGTTTCTTGAAAGTTAGTTTGGAGTGTATTACTAATCGACTAGAAAGCCATGGAGAACTTCATGCATAAACAAAAAGGAAATTATCTTGAGCTCCATTTCTGAGTAATCAACGGACGGAGTATTATCCCTTTCTCACATTAGGTGTGCACTTACTTAAAAGGCTGGTACCTTCACAAAGGTCTTAGATTAAATTCCGTGTTTATAATCCATCTATCGTTCATTATATCACCATGTTGTTCTTCGTCGAGTATGGTTCATTGGCATTAGTTTAAAACATTTACTTATTAGTCGCTCAGCCAATCATTTGTTTCTTAATCCAGTGTACCCAAATACTCAAGCCTAGTATTGAAATACTATTTACTCTTTATATTTTATTTTGAAACTTTCATGATGCATTAAGCCATCAGGGATGATGCATGAGTGAATCTTTTGCCGAATATTATTAAAAACTAATTAATTGCTAATTTCCAAGGGGCAAGAGCCCAACCGCTCTGATTCTCTAGCTGTTTTCAGCGCTTATTTCGATATGATCGGAATATTCAATTCCAATGACATTGCGGTTGTAATGACTAGATGAGTCACTGGGGATTTTGAGTTTTCTTTACCTACGTCAATACAAAATAATTGGTTTCTCAAATGAACTCAGGTAACATTTAATGAACTGTCCGGTGGTTGCGATTGCTAATCACTGTTGCCAGGCAATCCCTAAGGTCCCTGGAGCTCTCTGCAGAGGTTATCACTCAACCCGTCTTCCTACTCGACTTTTATGCGAATCAGACAAACTTTCATTTGAATTTCTTTCTCCTGGAACAGCTCATAGTTGTGGCGCCCCAATCACCTATTTTTAGGCGTCCTCGACACTGACAAAAACCAGAAGGAACTTACTACCCCCCTCCGCCGAGGTAGTTTCTTCAGAAGTTGACTCGGTAAGTTATCGAATTGCAAATCTAAATTTAAGCGCCCACCCGATGTTGGTACACTGGAAATTCGCCTACCCTTGATGGAGCCTGGGCCCGCCCTGAGCTACCGCCCACTCATTGTCGTGAGCCAGCTGGTTTTGATTATTTAAAATGTACTTTACTTTGCCTATGAAAATTTGGTGAAAATTAAGCAAGTTACTGAGGTCATACGAGGTATAATAACGTCATTTACCTTTTTTTATTATTTATATTTCGTACCTTCGAATAATGTAGTCAGTTTTCAGTTTTTGCAATACTATGGTAAAGATCTCGTAGAAACCGTCAAAGAAATTTCTGTGTCAGAGAGAAGGGATTAGGGCTATGGATATAGTTCAGTAAGTAGGGACGCGTATAGTTTTTTTATTTTAATCCATTTCATTTGAAGACAGCGTAATTCAGAAGAATCATAGCTACTATATGGAAAACACATTTTGAAAATGATTTTTTCTTTAAATTAGATATTTTAGCATCCATTTTAAAAATAATTTTCTATGTGATACCATATATAATCGCAGTAGCTAACTGAAAATTCCACTCTGGTTTCGAATTATTTTTTTCTTAATCTTTATTTATTAAGAATCTCCAGAAGAGAATAGACATTTTCGAGCATTTTAGTCTTCTCTTTTAGAGAAGCCCACATAAAATAGCAAATAAATATATTTTAAAATTCTCTGTCACAACCTGTGATGGTGTTAAATACTTTTAATCATATTGTTTCCACAGTCCTTCCGAGGTAAATATATTTTTTTGCTAACTATAATTTTTAATTAGCACGATGCGTTTTATTAAATGACGATGACATTCATAATCTTCTCACTTGGTAGGTACAGTGCTCTTCTCATTCAATATTTAACTAGTTACTTTGCATTTTTTGAGTTTTAATTCCATTTAATCCGTTCGTCAATATATCGAGAATCAATGAAGAACATTGTTCCAGAATAGAATGCAAAGGAGCAAATTAACCACTTAAAAGATGCAAGCGGTCCCACTAGGAAGATCAGGTTTATAATTAGTGAATGACCATAAGTCTACAATTTAATATATAAATGGAGCCATATTGATTGAGGGTCTTTAGAACTAATTATTATGGTTATCAACTCAAGAAAAATGGTTTGTCGAAAATGAGGTTAAGACAATAAATCCAATACCAAACCCACTGAAAAAAATAGCCAAAATAATCAGAGTTAATCATCGCAATCTATATGAAAGCAGTAAATATTGGTTTAATCAGATAACGCATGCCACGATGCATAAAATGGCACGCCAATCTATGTAATTTTGGGAATAAGAGTTACCACAAGTCTGTGCGCCCTAAGTAATCACGGTCAAATATTATTCAAACTAATATTGAGTAATATATAAATATTCAACAACATGCGGGCAGGATTCCCTCGTGGATACACGATGAATAGATTCCTGGTACAATCCAAATGAGGTTTTGTTTATACGACGTCGTCGAATCGTATTTTTTCACTCGAGATGTTCTCCTTATTTAGTTTCCCTCGGCCATTTGCCTAATTATCGGCTGATGGAGAAGTCGCGTAAAGGTTTCGCCAGCAGACTTGTCGAATGTTGGTCGCGAGGTTTCCACGGGGCATCGCCCGAAAATCCAGTGGCTAGGAGGGGGGGGGGCAAGGCGTGGAGGGATTTTGCCTTTTTGGTGGTCGGAGGATGAGACAAGGGGTGCGTCGAACAAGTTGCGCGGGAGGGGGTCTGTGGGCGACTGCGAGGGGGGGTGGTGCAGGCTGGGTGTGGGCCAGCAGAGTTTCGGAGTGGTGAAGTGGAAAGGAAGGCGTGTCGTGGCCATAAGGAGCAAGGCCGTCGGCAGTCGCTCGGGAGGGGCGTCCATAATCAATGAGGCCCACCCCGCTCCTCGGCAGTAGAGCGAGAAGCGAGGGAAGGGAGGGAGTGAAAAAGATCTCCCCGGGACCCCAAATTAATTCCATATTCTGATATCTCTTTTTTCGGTTGTATTTTTTCACCTAATCGCCTCGCGGAGGCGGGCACGGTGGTTTAACGATTGACTTTCGATACCGTACAGAGGAGATGGGGTGTTTTATCGTTCTGAAACCAATTCGAAAATTTATATTGAGACCGTTATGTTTCGGACAGATTTTTTGCACGGTCACTCGTATTTTAATCTGGCGGAAATATGAAACATCGGTTTGATATAAAAACCACTCCATCGATTGCATTTTGTAATTCACTATAGCGTGGGAATTTGTTTGTACTTTCGACACTGGCACCCTGTTAACTTTTTCCTATGAGTGCATTTATTGATCTCTCTTCTGGTGTCCTACATTGTGGTCAAAAGCGATTCATCTGAGAACGAGGAGAATCCCAATTATCCATTTTCACATAGTTTCAGTAACGACGAGGGTTTTCCCTACACTAGTGACAAATAAATATGTTTGACCCACCACTTTGATAAAATATTGTACCTATCATTAGAAATGTATATACGTCCATATTTTTTAAAGTAGCATACCGTTTATAGGAGTTTATTGATGGAACCGAAGACATTGCCGCACTGATATGGCCCGCCTAACTCGACACTGAATAACCCTATGCCTCATTTTTCGATGAATATTTTTAAAATTGACTTGCTTTCTACTTGCCACTCATTATATCCTGCTCTCACTTCTTTTGCCTTCTTCGAGTCGCTTCCAACAACCTTTTCTCTCTCCCTACATTACTTCTTTGTTTGTTTTCTATTCCGTCCATTTTATGTTTATCATTCTTCTTTGCACTCACATCTGAGCACCTCTTATCCACTCTTATCCCCTTCCCTCGACGACCACCTTTCGGAATCATGCAAAAATACTTTCCATGTTAAGGCTTTCATTAATCTTTTCTTTACATGTTTACTAATAGCCCTTTTCATCAACTTCCTCCTTTTTGTGTAGGTAAAGATTATTTACCTCAAAGGTTTTGTATGCCCTTATTACTTGGCTCATTTGTATCTAAAACACTTCCTAAATAAATGAAGTGTTCTACCTGCTCTAATTGATGCACTCCAGCGTTAATGTTTGTCTTTGGCTTCGTATTGAGGAGCTCATTACCTTCGTTTTCTTATGATCGATTCTAACCTATCACACTGGTTCTGTAATGCGATAATCAATTGTTGCGATCCTTTGCTGATTGGCTAACAAACGCTTGATCCGGAAACGGAAAGAAAGATTAAAACTTTGTGAAGTCCACTACTCAATATAAAACTTATTTCGTACGACCAGGGTTTCAATACATTCGTATCATCATTAATGTATTGAAACCCGGGTCGTACGAAATAAATTTTGTTAAGTAGTGGACTTCACAAAGTTTTATTCTTTCTTTCCATATGGAGAAGTTCCACGTAGTTAAGCCTGAAAAAATTAGTTTTAAAAGCTTGATCATTCGCAAATCTAACAGACTTCATCAGTTTCCAACCTGCCTTTCTGACGAAGTCTTCTGGCCAACTTCCTTCCCCATAAATGCTACGAATTAGCCCGTATAAACTCTACCTTCCATGTTTTCCTTAATTCTTTGAGTAGTTTTGCAGAAATGTATCCATCCCCATAGCCTTGCTTGATTTTATTTAATTTAATGCATTTTCTATCTCGCAATCAAGTGTGACTGTACCTCTTCAGGTAGTTCAGGTACTGAAGCAGACACCGTCGGTTGGTTTAAAAAAATAGTGTGAATGATGGTTTACGAGGATTTTTCCATTATAGATTAAACCTATTTGCGCAGGAAACAATTCACGAGCTGCTGTGGTTTCAGGATACTAACTTTTTCGAAATGGATTCAATATCTTAAAAAAAAGATCTTTTGTAGTTTTCTATCGGTATGAGCGTACCGATACTAGGCGTATCGGTATGAGCGTACGGAAAAATAGGCTAAAAATACATGCCACTTGCTGTGGCATGTATTTTTAGCCTATTTTTCCGGAAATTCCAATGCTGTGCAAAATTTACTTCATGTTTAAAAATTTGCATTCCTCGTTCCTTGGTCTATGGATTCCTTCCTTAGTTCGGAAGTTCCATCAGGGAAGACGTTATAAAGATGACTGTAATAAGTAATATCTATCAAAGTTGTGAGAACTGACATCAGATAGAGAAGACACGAGGGTTGCTGTCAACCATTCTTGATTACAAATGAATTTAATTTCATTACTTTGAGAACAGTTCCGAGCAAAAAAATATTCTTGGTTCTCTCTATTTAATTATGATATTTGCTATGGACTATGAGTGTGCAAAACGCTCAGCAGGGTACTCATTTGAGTTTTAAGATGATTCTGATGACTGAGCCATATTTGGTTCCAGATTATCTTTTTCGCGATACCACATCCACTCATACCCGAGGATTCGAACGAGCGGCATTGGGTTTGGTCGGAAAGCGAGTATGTCACCTGGTTACTTGCTCTTAGCCTAAGTTATGCAATTAATTATGTACATAACATATCACAAACCCTGTTTGTTGTAGTTGATTTTGAGAAAAGTACTTTACTGCTTGAGAGTAGCAGCACATTAAAACATGGTCGGGTTATGCAATGGAGTGATCGGAATTTCTATGGTAACACGGGCAATAATTAATTATAATTTTTCCTTGGAACGGTCTCGTCTCTAACTTTTTATACCACGCCATCGGTGGAATTCCATCTAGGAAACTACATTATCGACTTAGCGTATGTGATTAGCTTTTAAGAATCACGTGGATCCTTTGATCTCATCAGTATGGAGGAGACAATGGGAAGATAAAAAAATAACTCCTCGTCTCTCGCGAGAGAAATCTTCCTCGCGTCTTATTTGGCCATTAGTCACATCGCCTTTCGCATTTACAGTCGAAAGATGTTGCTGCAGACTTTTGCTGCTCACCGCAGGCGCTAGCATCGGAACTCGAATTCCGAATGGATTAGGAAGTAATTTTTTATATTTCATGACTAATAGAACAATTTATTTTGATTATGAGCCGGTTTTCTCTCTATGCTTCAGCATTCTACACCGGAGGATAGGTGAAATACGACGCAGTGGCTTAAACGGGAATGCTCAGGGTCGAAAACGCGTAATTCTCCCTCGATTAAGTATATTTCTTAGCTTTAGGTTCTAAAAATAAGATTATTTTGACTGCTTAATTCCTTTCCGTCATTAGAGACCTAATATATGTTTGTAGCCATTGGCCATATACATATGTATCTCAAATAAGAACAATAGAACTGGCTCCCTATAATTCATATTGATTACATTAATGCCTTAAAACCATCAAATATTACCTAACGGATAAGTAAGTATATCCGTATATCTATTGTTATTTTATATGTCTATATAGACACACCTTCCTTTGTTTCGTCTTTTACAACCGTGAACATTAAAACCTTTTCTTTAACTCCGACTATGCATATTTTACTTGGTATAGGCAACCCTTCAAAAGTAAGTTTTTTATACCAGGTTACCTTTTTTTGGCCCTTATAATTTACTCTTTCTTATTTACCTTTACTGGTATTGTGCATTGCCTACTAGTAGCTCATCTCTCATGTGTAGTTATAGTTGAAAGTTAGATAATGTAGTTCATGTAAAGCTACTGGTAAAACCATTTCCATGGTTCGATTTACGCAAATTATCTTTAACACCTTAGTAATGTTAATTTTGGATGATTCATATCTGGTGTTGAATCAGCCACACAACTTTGCCACACACCATAGGGGTGGTAGCTTACAGGGTACCAGGTAGATGGAGATGTAAGTCCGCTAAAGACATACGTGTTCATCATTCTTCCTGCTAAAATTAAAATTAAATGCCAGAATGGTTTATTTTTCGTTGACAACT
>LYUA01000094.1:1604151-1618833 GCA_002093875.1 Calopteryx splendens
GGGGGGGGGAAAGGCGTGAAAAGAGTTCGGGGGGATTGGATTCG
The DNA here is from genome assembly GCA_002093875.1 of Calopteryx splendens. NCBI lineage: Eukaryota > Metazoa > Arthropoda > Insecta > Odonata > Calopterygidae > Calopteryx > Calopteryx splendens. The sequence continues at coordinate 1,604,196 of LYUA01000094.1, forward strand.
ATTGGAAAATCACCCTTGCTCGGAGAACTCTCGACTCATTACATTGCTGATAATCATGCCGCCAAAGTGATTGCGGTTCCGGATTGAATTTTCCGAACGGCCAAGGAGTTTCCTTGAAGAAATTGGAGCGGGATAGTGTTCAATGCAAGAGCAGGCTTGCGAAAAATCCTTTACAGACTTTTCAAGATCTCACTATAGCCCTCTTACACACGATTCTACGTATTCGCATACCACACATTGGGCTCCCTCAAACCTCACTTTTAAGCCAAACATTCCTACAAATTACTTACGATATATTATTATATATTTACTATCGATAGAGCTTCGCTAGCAATAGTTGCTAGTGTTGAGAAGCAGAGAAATTCCAATGTATTTCCAACGATAACATTGGCCTCCGCATTTTAATGGTGGTAAACTAAAATTATTGTTTAAATTATCACGAGCGAAAAAACATGTATAAGACCTTGCGAACCTATTTAGTTTGGTATACATCACTGTCGACAACTGGCTAATTTTAAGTTGCGATCCCTCGTTTCGTACAAATATTTTGTAAGTGGCCTTCCATAGTTAAGTAATCACGGTGCGAAACGGACATTTCCGCCAAATCTACATAATCTGCTACTCTTACATAACGCTACTACTTCTTGTAAAGCAAGCTTCTTATTTTTCCCTATTATGTTACTTTCCCGGATTATTTGTTACATTTAAACAATTTTAATTTTAACAATTATCCGCTCAAGTTTAATGAAAATAATAAAAAGTTTAAATAGTATGTACTTTAAACCACTAAATACTGTAATTAATTTAGATGGCTCGGAACTCTTTATATAATTACGAAAAGTTGAAGTTACTGAAGCTTTTGTTAATGCAAAAAGTCACTTCTCGGTGCACAGCAATGCTTTTGCCATTGAACCGCGTTCACTGTCACCATACTAGTGGTAGATGATTTCACATCTTTCAAAGTAGCAATTAGTTTTATGTTCAGAGTTAAAATTTTATAATTTCATCGAATGCAAGAAGAATTCCTTAAAAGAAAAGTGTTTTACTCCTAGAAAAGAGTAATCATAATCTATTTACTAAAGCGCGTATGTATTCTGTGAATTGTTATATGTCGAGGCCACTGTTTCAATTAGTATGGAATTAGATTATTTTTCAAGTTCATTTGCAACCCTGGAGTTCGATTATATTTAATAGAATATAGCCGATAGCAACCTAAATTTGTGATATTAATGAATTATAAGTAATATTATATGGTTTTAAAAGGTTTACAGTTGCATTATCGAGTTATTGTACGTAACTGGCCGTACCTGAAGTATTTATGTAAATTATTTTCAGTGCTTAAAAAATGAACCATTCAATTGAAAGAGAAGTTCGTCCTTGAAGACTATCATCTGTTTGATAGCAATCTATTTTCTTCTCGGTGTCACAGCTTTGCTGACGAAATAAGAAGATTCGATAAGAGGTATTTTCCTCAAGCGTCGAGGATTTTAGAATAAAAAATTTGAGAAACTCACGGACTTTGCTATTAGTTGGTACAATATGAATGAGTAACACCTAGCAAAATTTTAATTAAAAGAGAATCTCCTGTTTACCTTCTACTGACATATCAGGAAGATGTATTATTAAAACAAATTAAAGTTTTTCCTACGGATTGCTGTAAAGACCAATATTGTTTCTTTTACTACTTTCTTCGAAAAAAGCACTTCCCTATTGCATGTACAGTCTTAACAAGATATTTTGCGAGGCATCGGCATACTAACCCTCGGGAATTTAGAAGGGAGTATGAATGTTTGGAATAGAGATATAATTAGAACATTTCTTTTGATTACTCGTAGCAGGGAAACACCTCGAAAAATGTAGGTAAAATTCAAACTGTTGTAAACCTCGTTCCTTTCGTTTAATCAACTGTTTCTTATGTCTAGAGGTGGCAGCAAAATTAAAAGATGATTTGTTTAAATCAAATTTAAGCCTAGGTACATTATAGAAGAATATTTATGAATAACCATGGACATCGTCATTAAATGTTGTTTCAAAAAAGTTGATGTCGAAAAAGAAATTTTAGATGTGAAATAGTTTAAATGAAAACAATTATAAGGGAGTAACAAAGAAAAAGAGTGAATGAAAAAGTTATTGAAATTTCATTTCCGAAAGAAAAATAATAAAATATTGCGCACACTTCTAAACTTGCGCGCACTACTAAGATCATACTCACGCTCGTATGCTTGTATATTGTTCTAATGGACGTTTTTTAAGCCACAAACGCCCCGTGAAAGTTGTTTATCCCGATCTATAACCCAACCCCGATAAGTTATAGCATCGGCTGTGTCAATGGCAAATAAGCTTTGAGGTAACCAAATGTAACCAAAGGGAACCAAATAAGCTATGAGGTTGATCACTGCGTCATGCAATCCGACTTGGCAAAGATGACTTCTCGCAGCACTGAACGTACAGAAGTGAACGTAGCAGATTTTAAAATCTAAAATGAACCATGGGATCGCCACCTAATGACAGATTCGATTGATTGATGGGCAAAATGGACGTTTCAGTAGAAATTCAGAGATAATATACAGTGAGAGGTCAGAAATAATAGGGAACTCTTTTCGTGACTGACTATATGTTCTGCGTCACGCTGCGAAATGGCATAGGTTTTTGCTTTAAAGAATGTACAGCGGCTGAGCATGAAAAGGGTCATCAAATTACTGTCGATTTGGGGTTTATTTTCGTTCCATACGACTGAGAAAAGTTGAGTGATCCAAATAGGTGGTTTTCTGCGGTGATATTAGACAAAACAATAATAGGTTTATGTACGAAGGAAGAGAAATAAACGCCCATAATGTAGGGGGGGTAAAAGAAAAAATTGGATGCAAAGGAAATGATGAATTGGTTTCTACTTTATCTTGTCTCGTATCGTACTCCAGCCTGTCTAACCAATGTGTACCACGAAAATTTCTTATTTCCCCTTCCTGTGTTTTTTTTCGGGCGGCTTATCGTTCAGGAAACCTTAAAAGTTTCTTTGGACCATCGGCAATCGAAGATATATTACGACTCTCTCTGTGACGCTCCCAGATTTTTTTGGGGTTCACTGGCATTAGGCACGTCTGCAGTTAAAAAAAATTAATTTCTTATTTCACGAAACATTATTGTCTTCTTTGCGGGTGTATTAGCAAAAGAAACTAGATGATTCAAAGTTTTCAGATAATTTTCGTGAAATCATATAAAGAGTGCTACTATGTTTTTTGTTCAATATTGAATTTACTTTTCTAGGTAATACTATATGAATCGGTATTATGTGCACCTTATTTACTCAGTGAATACGATTATTTTAATTTTATATCTTATTTTGCAAGTAATTATAAAGTAATAATAGAAATTTTAATTATTTTTAAAATACCTGTGAAAATTGAGGAAGTACTGCATTGGACATGTTTTAATGTGTGTTCCCTAGCATTAATTTCATTCACCATAAGAATTTTAAAGTTAAGCTTGAAACTGGCAAAAATAACTCTGAAACTCTTTGAAAATATTTCACAGTGTAGGCAATTCCTTTTAAAATCTGAGATTATACGTTTATCCTTAAATTCTGCGGAGCTGTCATATATTAAATATTGTCCTATATTTAATTTTGCTGTTTATTTAATAAACTTAATATTTTCATAATTTCAATTCCCTATGAGTCGCTACGGCTTTGGCGAATGGCCTGCGAACTATGATTGCTTCTGATGTAATTGAATATTTAGCGATAAAATGAACCATCAAGAAAAGTTGCGAGGCAGTAACTTAGGATTAATGACCAGTTTTATTTCATGCTGAAGATACATTGAACTCATGCTCGGTTTCGACCCAAATTATTACCCACGTTATGGGGTCGTAATTTGCTCACTTGTCTTTTTACAGCACTAAATTTCATAGTTTTTCCTTTTTTAGAATTTTACTCGATTTCGTTCTGTTATTGGTTTGATGAATTTTAATGCAGATGAAAAAGGTTCGTCGGCGTTAGTCCCAAATTCTCAAAATGATCCCAGGATTCCATGCATCAACGAATTCGATGAATTTTCTTGCGGCGACGAATAACTATTCTCCCATGTCTATGACTTATACGGTAGCACCAAATTATACAAAACCGCCCGCCACTAAGTAGCTCAGACACGGGCACCCCCACGACTATCCCTTCAGGCGTCCCGTGGGCCAAACACTCCTTAATGGCTCATAGACCACTTACATTATTATGTCTCCCACAGCCTTCGCCCGTTCTCGGACTAATTCCATCTTTTGATTTTTTTGCCGTGGCACCACGAGCACCGGAAATATTTCAGGGGAGTTTTAGATAGTAATTTCTCTCCGGCGCCCGTTGAAGTACTTGGGATATCGCTCCCTCCTCCCCCGTGGGTGGGAGAAAGTGCACGGCTAGGGCGGTGGAAGTCAGGTAAGGGGAGAAGATGGAACTTTAGGGTGAAGGCAGGGTGGATGGGTGGACGGGCGGCATGTGAGATTTATACGCTGGTGGAGGCGTCAAGGAGAGGGCAACAGGTTTTCGAAGCAGGCGAGAGGTGTCGGACGCTGGAGGAAAGTTTCCGAGGGTTCGATGGGACGGAGGGTGCGGAGAGGGCGGGCGGGGAGGGGGCAAGGGAAAAATCGTTTGATGATCACCACGGCGACCATCAACATTCGCTCGGGAAATACGAGAGTCATTAACGACGGCTGGAAGGAACCGAGGATATGAAGATGGCGGTTGGAGGCGTGCAGGGGGAAAGGAAGCGGCGACGAGTCGGGATTTCGGGGGCCCATACCCCGTGCATCGATTAGGCTGAATTGCCGGTGTGTGCCGGGTGTGCCGATGGTCTCTTCCCAGCGGAATCTTGAGAGACTGGATGAGGGAGGATTGGATGTTGTCTCCCATTGGCTTTTTATCAACGTCCACAAGTCCGTCAAGATGCAGGAGCCTCCTCCACCACTACTTTCCGAAAAAAATAACCATTTACCCCAAGTCTCGCCCCGGCATTCCCCTTCTTTCTGTTTCTCGGCGTTTGTTTCGTGCTTGATTTTTATTATTCCTCGAGAGGGGCCTCTAATTGATCTCCCGTTAGCTGATTTACTCCAGCGAGTGTGTGGCTCCAGGTTCAGTTTGATTATGTTTTTATTTTGGGTGTTAATTTAGACAGCACGCTAAGCTCTGGGAAGGTGTCGATGTTAAATCCATAAAATTCTCGCCGTAAAACTTTTTTATTCTCATGCTGTGGAAAGTTCACAGGGAGTCCTGTTTCTACGGTGGGGTTGTTATAAGACGGAACTCTAAAATTGTAATTTGGTGTGTAAGAGCTGCTGAAGGCTAGCTGCAAATTTTATTTCTTATCGGGGGATACAAGTTTTTTCCAAAAACCGTTTGACTTTGCTTTTTTTAATTCTATTAAAGTGTTCTTTTGCCTTTATTGCGCTGCAATTTTGTTTTTGTGCCCTACTCTTATAAGAGTCCCAAAACATTTATGTTTGAGACTTTACTATACCTATGCTAAGGTTATACTAAAGAAATACTATACGGCCAGGAAGGCATAGCAGCATTAAAGAATGAAGACTTTCCTGGGCGATCAATTTGAAGCGATTTTTACAAGAAATATGGTTGGATTAAAGGTATCTTGCTCAATATCTTTCCTATAATTGTGAACCATTCGTTTTCTTTGTAAGTACTATGGAAATAACTGTTAGTAAATTCATTAAACTACACCCTTCAAAGAGATGGATTACTTTGTAAAAGAACTATTCGTGTACTTTCATTCCATATTCTATCCTATCGATCTCAATTTTTTAATCTGAAATTTTCTATGCAAAATTTGACTAACTTTTTTCAAAAACGTCATTGCTTGATTTTTTCCGTGGATAGATGAAAAACTTTTAAAACTCTGGTACACGCTTTACAGTCAGTGACCATGTAGTGCATTGCTAAGTTGAATTTACCATTCACTGCTTTTGATAAAATTGGTGAAAGCTTTTTATAAAACCTTTCTACCAAAGTGACTTTGCTGTTGGAATCGGATGTATGAAATATTGATGTATTCAGAAACTTGGATTAGCATGTAAACCTTTATTTCCAATAGTACCCCCTTCTTCAAGGATGAAATAATAAACTGAAAAAGTAATCCAAATCCGAAGTGTAGTGAGCAAAACTGAATTTTGGAGAATAATTTAATCTTGGTTTATTATCAATTTGTTCAATTACACATTTTAATGCGCCAGAACTGTCAGCTGTTCCTTTAAGTGTCTCATTATTGATGTTAAGGTATAAAAATTGTTTTTAAATATTCGTAGCATATATTCTGGTTCCAAGATCATCTCTCTCCAATGTGGAGGTAGGGTTTGCGAGTACTGTTGGACGCTGGTGTCCTTAAGTGGCAAGAAGAGATTTTTTGTGCTAATAAATATAAGTATATAAGAAAAGACTTTGATCTTACAACTTATAGGTCGATTTTAATAACTATCTCTAATAAAAGTGTATCATTAGGATTGTAGGACCATTGTTTAATTTTCGCAAGGAACATAAGTGGAATCATTAAAAAGGTTTTGGATAAGGGAACGAGCCATAAGTCATCATTTAGCTGTTCAGACAACCAATGGAGTGTGGTAGCAAAAACTCAATGTGAAATGAATGGTTAGATAATAAATCGGGATGAAACAAAATTGATGGTATTCTGTAGAAGTACGACGGCTTAATTAAAGTGGAAGATTATAAATTAAATTACGTAAATCAGGTAGCATATTAGGGCGAAAATGGGCATAGAATTTTGGAGTTTGGTATTCTGCGATGTCAAAATAAGAATTAGCAAAGGTGATTGAAATGAAGACCATTAATGTGGGAAATACGTGAAGAAAAATCAGAATCAACGTTGGTAGGGAACGTAGCGTATGCCTCCAAACGCTGATCCTTGAAGAAGAGGAGAAAAATAGGTAGGTAGATGGGGGCTTCTGAGAACAGAGCGTGGGGATAGAGAAAATGGAATGGATAGGGAGTAAGACGAACGAAAAGCGTTAGAAATATTTGGTGGAAAGAAGACGCTGTTGGAGGGTATTCAAAAAAGGCAGGTGTGAATTCAAGAGATACTGCAAGGCCCTAGGGTGAAGGTTCTCTTAGCAGGGAGAATGGCTTTCAGCTATTGGGAAGAACCTCGTGACATTTAAAAAATAGTTTTCTGACATGGTTTGTTTTAAATTTCCAGATATGAGACGTCTCGAAGAATACGAATCCAGTATTTTACCCCAATTTGTGAAAGAATTCAACCACAAATCCAGTTTTTTACAGTAGTAGCATTTGACACCTGGTATGCCTAATGGAACCAAAGTTCATTTCTGCGCATGTAGTCAGCAATTAGCGAATGTCACAAAATTTTAATGTATTCTAATTTTTCAGGAACCTTGTTTTTCCAGAACCCCTTTTTCAATTAAACTAGATATAAGACTAGGTTATTAATAAATATCGCTTTATTGTTTTCTTTTTAGAGTAGAAAATGCATTTCACTGTGTGTAAAGTATATTATTCACCATAGCTAGGCGCAAATATCACGAAATCTAGTAGTAGATGAGCCAATTTAATCTGGATCCAATGTATATTTTTGGCTTTAATTAAAAATAAAGATAATATGAACTCTAAAAATCATTTTATACAATGCGTTAATGAGGTAAGGGAAATACTAAGGAATTATATACTGAGTGTGAGAAAGTGAGGTATAAGACTGTCAAGAAAAAAGTTAGGACCCAGAAATAAATATGGGCTGCTGTGGCTTCTTTTATACCAAAAATGTATGGTGTAGAGAATGATTCGATTCTGATACAGGTACACTACAGGTTATTTTTAAAAACTGATATATCAATCGTAATTTCAGGCATAAAATGAGAAAGGCGTATATGTAGCAGCATTATACCTAACCCGTGCTGTCACTGCTAGAATATTTGGTCTTAAAATTCCCTTGTCATTAATTAAAACTAAAGCCAGTTAATTGGCGTCTTCATTCTTTTCTGGTAATTCTCTCCGGGTATACCCCGGCGTCGATAAAGAATTTAACCCGTATCGTTGAGTTCAACTTTATAACGTCCCGTGGACCGCATACTCGAGTGTTGAAGTCACCGGCGCCGTCCTTCGGTCAAACTTCTCGGGGAAAGAATTCCTCCCTCGAATTCTGGAATCCGAAATAAGACTTAAAGATTCAGGGAGCATTCCGTCCGAGAAGCAAACCACGCCCGAACTAAAGGTTTTGTTTAGTCCGCGGAACGAAGACTTGGCTTTGCCGGGGAGGGTGTGGAGAGTGGCGCTATTTTTTTTATTTCACTTTGGTAAATGGGCCCGCCGAAGTCGAAGCGTCGTCACCACCGCCTGCTTCGCTCCCTTCCATCCCCATCCCAAACCCTCCTTCTCTCCCCTCTTCCCNCCTCCCCCACCCCCCAACTCCCCTCGTCGCTTTCGTGCAAGTCCTCCTCGTAACGAGTTACTTACCCACTCACACCTCCCTCGTCCTCCACGGTTCATCTAGAGCCTCTCTACCTTTCCCCCCCTCTCCCCTTCCTCCCCGACATCCAGACCACTTCCTCCGACTCACCACATCCTCCTCCCCCTCTCTCCCGCCCCAGCCGCCGCCATCCCCTCCTCCCTCTCACTCACACACACACTCCGGAATCATTCCAACAGCACTCCCCTAAAATAAAAAAAAGAACCCCATCCAGTGGAATTTCCTTCTCAAGGGCGACTGGAGGGGTGGGAGTAATCCTAAGGCTTATTACCCGACGGCCAATGCTCACGGGGCGAGATATAGGTACGCGGACGACGGATTCTTGTTTTCAGGATTACACTCGGTGTGAAGTATCAAAAAGAACGTCCGGCGTCTCTGCCCGGATTGATTCTCCGTAATGGAAACAGCTGAGCCAATTTTAAGCAGGCGTCCGTTCATTGAGTTTCGCGATGCCAAATGGTTAAGAACGAGGTTTACGGGAGCAAACGTAAGAACTTCTCATCGGGTGGATTATTTCTACACTCTATTAGGCGTCTTATTGGAGATGATTTCAAGCGGTTCAGGGTAATGGCAGCGTCGGTGAGCCACATAGATCAAGAAGATTTTTGCGACAAAGCATTTCTTGGAAACGGAGTTCAAAATTAAGCATCCGGAAATCGATTTGGATTAATAAGAAAGAGGCCATTTTGACGTAGCAAATAAGAAAGAATTGAATTAATTTACAATGTATTTTTACAATAAATGGTAACGTTAATTTTCACAAAACCTCGTCTAAAATATTAATGAATTCTATGGGTATGTTTGATTTGCTCGAGGAAGTTGGATTGGTTCAAGGGTTAATGTTTTAATTTTACTGATTCCAACTTTATTAAGGAATGATGCAGTTCAGTAATTAAATTTTAGTTTTTGAAAACCGCTGAAGTAATGTCGGGTATCGTCAGTATTTATAAGTGCTGCATTCATTGAAATCATCATTTAGTACTTGTAATGGCCCTTTTGAAAGTTCACTATGTGTCGCTTTACAGTATACTAAGTTGCATTAGTGAACATGAAATAATGTATTTTAATTTTGATATTTCAGGAGTTACTAGCGAACGACACGTATGACTTCAAAACTTGCACACTCGTAATCACTCGCTATCATGCGGATATTGGTTCATCTTAATTCTTCACTCCTTATATTGAGTTACCCCTACCTTTGCATTTCTCATTATCTGATTCAGGCTCATAAACCTACTTAGTAAGAAATGGAGAACATTCATACTTGTTCTCTTGTACATTCTTGGCAGTGCTCTCTTGCTCTACATATCCACCTTTCCACTCCAGCAGAATCTTAGTCCTAAAATTATGTTTAGGAAATACATTTGTTTCTTTATCTTAAAATTGTGTTCAGTAGATTGTTTTTCACTTTGTATTCAGTAGTGAATTTCTCTATCCATCTCCATCATCTTGTGTTTTCTATCACGCCATATTTATTTGACTCCTGTCTTCTCTCTTTCGCCGTTCTGAAATTAATTTAGTATTTATCGTATTCGTATTCAGAATTCTTGCTTATAAAAAGTCGAATTGAAATTAACCTTTAAGGCTTGACAATTAACCTTAAACCCTCATCTACCTTACTACTCCATTTTTCTTATTAATTGGTTTATTTTTCTCCTATAGGAGGAAGTTCTTCTCTATTTGAGCTCTCCCTTTTAAGTCCCAAATTTTCTACGATCTTTTTCTTTGGTATCTCCTGGCGGTCCCGTTCATCAGGAACTATCTATCACATAAAGTCATCTTTTAAAACGGTTATCATAATAATTTATTCATTAATGCCCAAAGCCAAATTACACAGTAAAAAGTTATTAAAAACCTTTAGATCTGCAGGTAAATAAATTTTCGCCGTTCTGGTGTGTCTCTTTGTCTTCCCTTTCAGAAGGTACCTTGCTGAGAAGGGGGGACTAGTTGGAACGGGCCTGGGGCCCTAAATGCGCCAAACTGTAGAATAGAGTGCCGTAACAGTGACCAGGAAATGCTTCTCGTGGATTTTTTTCTGTATGGTCTTGTTACTATGTATACTCCACATTCTTTCGGAGCTTATGGAAACAGCATCCCAGCCCACTTTTGTATCTCCCACATGTTTTAATTCCCAGTACTTATGTAATTTTTGTAGCTGTAAGTGTCATCTGCAATTGTTTTCCCACGTTCCATGAAATCAACCAAAAGAACGCCCTTTTCGTCCCAGAAAACGGTAGCCATCATTTTTCGACTGGAGTAAGGAGATTGCTTGGTTTTTTTCGGTTTTGGCAAAGTTTAATGGCATCACTGCATTGGCTGTTGTTTTGATTCTGCGTTGGTGGTGGATGTCCACGTCTCCCGTAACGATGTGGGAAAAAAAATAATCTCCATCTTGTCGAGAGCGGTCCAAAAACGCTCGTCCGCTTGATATTCTTAGCTCTTTGTGTTGGTCGGTAAGCATTTTCGGAACCCACCTTGCACACAATTTGCGATATCCGAGCTTTTCCGTGGCAAGAGTGTAAACAGGGGTGCGCCCAGCATGAGATAATTCATCAGCCAGAGCACAAATCGTCAATCGTCGATCAGATCGCAGTTTTTGGCTCACTTGTTGCTCGATTTCATCGGTCTGGATGCTGTGTCTGCCATTCCGCTCTTCCTCATGCACATTTGTGCGGCCACTTTTAAAGTCTCGAGACCATTGTCTAACCTTTCCTTCACTAATTACTGCATGCTCATAAGCTAGGTACCACAACTGATGAATTTTAAGCAGGTGTAGATCCTTTTGCACACAAAAATCAAATTACAGCAAGCACTTCGCAAAACGATTTATGAAGCTATTGTTTTTTACTTTCACTGACAGGCAAACGGCTACTGAATCAAAACAATGACTTCAGTGGCTTTTTAAACAATCAGTAGATGGCGCTGAATTCGTGTAACTTTGTTCTGATCTGCCAACATTTAAATACAAGCAAACGGCTTTTACTTTTCCAATACGCCTCGTATACTTAAAATTCTGCTCGTTTTCTGAAAACAAAGTCATGCGAATCTTATATTTAAGGCATCCGTCTACCTCACGTTTACGGATGCTCTTTTCCCCGCCTTCATCGACATCTGAAGAGGCTGGTCATGCCGAACTAGATACTCAATTTACATTTGCGTCGTAAATGACTTGTGCAATTGACACTCTGTGTATATATGGGGAATAATTTATAGCGGCCTTTAAATGCCGCTATAATTTAAACATTAAGGACTTTTAGAGTCTCTATTCAGTGTATACATTTTTTATAATTTGAAAATCCATAGGTAGTAGTTTAGCATCTCGCTCGTTTTCTTCCCCTGGCTGAATAGATTCAGTGCATTAAAAGAGTTGTGATGTATTTATCAGTAATAACTGTGAAAACGTAGTATACACGTTGTCGATAGATTGACCGGCAGCGGTCTGAAAACATTATGCGGTGAACCACAGAGAGGATCGCATTTAAAAAATCTTTTGGATGCCATGGGAATTATTTTTAAAGGTGTTCCATTTTAGGTATTTAGTTTTCAGAATAGCAAAATGATTTCGCATAATTTAAGTAATACTTCTGTGAAAATGCTTCAAATAAATTGTATTACAATGATAGAATTAAAAATAATATTAATACTTTAATTGAACACTTTTGCAATGATGAAAAATGAATAAAAATATAGAAAAAACATTAACAAATTTGCTCAAGCATCTGATGAAAAACACTTTGCTTCATAAATTAGGTAGGCATGCTGCTTTGGGATTTGGAAGTTATTTAAATATTAATTAAGGATAAATGTGTAAGTGCCAGTAATATATTAAATTTTCACCACATATTTAATAAATCTATAAATTTAGATTAGGAGATGGTTCAACTCTGGTGTCTTTTAATGCTAGCCATAATTAATGACGAGTGATATTTGAACGAATCTAAATGCTGGAGGAATCGACTGCCTAGTTTACGTATTTTTATACCGACGCGGATTTTCACTTCTCTCCTTCGCCCGATTACAAAAACAGTGTTATATCTATCCTTGCCTCCGAGACGCTATATTGTTATTCTTTCTCCGGGCCTGATTTTAGATAAAGAATTTTGTGTATTCTCATTATGCGCCGCATAACGAAACCAAAGCCGGGGGCCTGAGCTGTGTGAGCTTGTTGCTATTGCTAGAGAAAAAAGTACACACAAAAATCTTTATCTCTTCCAAGAAAAACTTCCCATGCGTTTTATCTGGAATCTCTTATTTAAAAAACTCACCCGAGGCGATTGCCACTCACTGTAGGTGTATTGCGGTGTGGTGTAGAATTCTTTTCTCCGAAAGGATATAGTATTATAATCAATGCTTCTCTTTTTTGAGTTTAGATTATTGCTGATAATCGCCATGTGCTTCTAAATTTTTTTAATATTGCTTAACTTATGTGTATTTTAAAATGTTCGTAACAGAAAATCCAAGTGAAAAGTAATTGCTTCCTGCGTGAACATGGGCAAAAAATCTTGTAATTTCTAGATGCTGGATTAAATAATTTCCGACTTCTTTAATTGAAGGAAATGGAATGGAACTATTATAGCTATGAAAATAGGCACAGTGAAAATTAATATGCGAGAAAATATAAAATGGTTTGACATTTCAAAAGAGAGATACCAAAAGGTATTCTGAATCAGGGCTTCCAAGTGACCTTCATCCTACAGTACGATCTCCTGCAGTATCATTTGTTACAAATAATTTAGATTAACAGATATTGTGTTTTTGTGTACATGTTTGTGTACTCTTAAATTATGTGTGTGAAGGTGAAGTTTTGAAAGCGAATGATGTGCTTTTTTAATGACAGGAGAATGTTGGCTGCCAAAGAAAAATAGGCATTGTATTATACAGACATCATTGAATTTCTGTTACCGAATTTAAATAACCGAAAATAAACGACGAAAGGGAAATAATGCCTTACAACTTTTATCTTAAAAAACTAGGTTCATTTTCTAATTTAATTTAATGATAATTGTGACGGTGAGTAGTCATATGCCAAATTATTTTAAATTGATGCTAAATAGGTGTGAACGTTTAAAATGTGAATATGCTAAAAATCAAATTCATATCATCATCATCTTAGGTACTCTATAAAAGATGGGCTTTGGATGACCCCTGACAAACAGTTTCGTATTCCCTTTCACGTGGAACTCCTTTTTTGACCTAAAGTACCTTTTATACCTTACCTAAAGTACCTTTGTACCTTATATCTGCATACCTCCTGCTGGCATTCATGGCTTATTCTCTTTCTTCCTCTTCCCACTTTACGCAATATTACCTTCAATTACGTCCTTTACCAACCTACAGCCTCTCAAAATTCCATCCATACATACTCAAAATCTATATATTTATCCTGTCTTCTCCGAATGTCATCTAGTAACACTCTCTCCTCTCGTATAAAATTTAAAACTGTTTCGGCTGGCCTTCCTCTCCGTCCGCCTTATTTCATCCATTCTCCTCAGTGCCCACTTTTCAAAAACCTCTCTCTCTATGCTCATCCTCTTTCCATAAAAGACGAGTTTTTGAATCCATGCAGCACTACGATCCACAAAGTCTTTAGTATCATAACTGTCATCAGTTACCTTCTTGTAAATGCAATTTTTACCATTGCAGTTATTTTCATCATGTCCGAACTGCTACACCCATTCCCCTCTTAAATGCTGTCCAAATATATGAACTCTTCCTCTAGTTTATTCCCTCCCAATGTAATGTTTAAATTAGTATTTCTACTTCCTGGAAGTATCATTACTTTCGTTTTCTTTTTATTGATTTTATCCTATGCTTCATGAATTCACCCTGTACTGCAGTCAGCAACAACTGATATTTCAAGTATGTTTGACTAAGTAATCCTTGATCATCGACAAATATGACTTAAACAGCTCCATAGTCAACCGAACTCGAGCCCTTTCCATGCCGCCTTTAACATCTCCTCAGCATGTAAGTTAAAAATAAGTTATGATTTTATCTGTGCATTGTTATTCGACTGTGGAAACGGGAAAAAGGATTTACCTTTTCGAATTATTTGCAAAGTTATCGTGATTAGTTGTTAGCGTGGTTGTCCAGTGGGTAGAGCGCTGAGCTACTGACCGGGGGGCCCACTTTCGATTCCGGGTGACGCC
>LYUA01000094.1:1627403-1638005 GCA_002093875.1 Calopteryx splendens
AACCGGGACTCGAACCCGGATCCCTCGATTTCCGGCCGAATTTTTCGCATATGTAAATGCAATAGCGGTTCATTCGCTAAAAGTTACTCCGGCTATCTATGTGAATGATAGTTCGAAGCTGTCAATATTATTATTTTCTTATCCGTGTATCAAGTACATCAAGATTGGTGCTAAAAAGAATTAACATAAGAACATAAGAATCAATCTAATAACTGGTAGTAGCACGATAGTTTGAAATACAAGCAAATAGATTTACACGAAGTATGAGAAGGCGCTGCCGCAATCGCTAGAGTATTTGTAATTGGACGAAGAGAGATATTCTCGTAATATAAAATGGTTATATTTTTCTTGGAGCTCCCAGTCGTGAAGACATTTTTCGAAGCACAACTAAGCCCAAGATGGTATCGGATCACCACGCAGAAATTATGACTTGTTATATTATTCATGAAACCATTCAATCCATTCCAGTTTGCATAAAAAATAATGAAACTGTGTATTAATAATATAAATTATCCGCTTAAAGGTCTAATCTAGAATTTTATTCTAACCTGAGTAATAGATAATTTCCCTCAGGGATATAATTTTTCTCTTTTCATAGATATTCTTGACGTGTGAGAATTTTTGTTATTTCGAAATATTTTTTCCTAAAAGGGCAGTGAAAAGTAAATCAATATAATTGTTACAATTTAACATTTTATGATAGAAAGTATTTTAAGTGGCTGTTGAGTAAGGCTTCTCACATTGATGGAGAGCTTAAAGGACGTAGTTGGAAATGATTTAAACGAGCGAAATAAATTCTCATTGCATCTCATTCATTGCATCGCATGAATATGGGCAGCTTGTAAGTAGGCGTAAAGTGAAATGGGGATTTTCGCCTCTCCGATTCTAGATGGAAGTTCCTAAGCATTTCGAGGCTAGAGAATAATTAATTAAATAGAAGCATTGGAATAGGTTGGACAAAGGACAAGACTAACGACGATGTTTTAAATATGGCGGGAGAAGAGAGGAAATTGCTAGGTGAAATCCGAAGAAGGTAGAAAAATGGAGGAAGTATTGAAAGGTAGCGGGCTTTGAAGGTCGTATTAGAAGGTAAAATTTTAGGCAAGCTATGAAGAGGTAGGGAGAGAACAAACAGGCTTTTTGGACGTCATGAAGAGAGGAAGGAAGTACGGAGAATTGAAGAGGGAAATAATGTAATGCAAGCAAGAAGAGGATCACGGGAAACGTATTTAGGTGAATAATATTCTATTAGCACCATTATTTTCTAGGTAGATTACCTTTGATTGAATATGTCTTGTCAAAACTACAGAAATACCTACTCCGAACTGTTGCCCTCCGTGTGGGAATCCAGTCCTTAAGCCAATAGTAACTCCTCTTGTAGATATAAAATTATCGAGTGAGGCATGCAAATTCATTCATTCACTTGATTTTTTTCCGGTTATCGACATATCGTGACATCTGCACTCTTCCAAACGCACAGCGAAGAGAAGAGGGAGAACATATAAATAGAGCAATTCTCTTCTTCCACTTTCCAACTTTACGCAACATTCTACCTTAGCATGCCGCTGGCCGCCAGATGTCTTCTGCGTACCTCTTTGACCTAAGCGTTCTTACAAATATTCTCTCTTCCTCCATCGTTAAACCCCTCTCGAAAACTCTTCCTCTCTTCCCGTTTCGTTCACAGGGACCTCATATCTGATGACCACTCATGTGCTTTACTCCATTCGCATGTCTTCCCTCGATCTTTAACTGTCTTCATCATTATCATCACACATCTTGAGTTTAGTGAGTTGTGTTTTGAACATCACTGTGCTACTAAGTTACATAATCTCTGTGGAATGTGTCCTAATTATTGAACTTTTTCAGACGCTTTAGTAGTTTTTTTGGGGTTTGGCTTGTTATGCTTCTGATTTAAGTCTCCGTAGAAGTGAATTAAACGCCTTAATTATTCTAATTACCACAAGAATTGTGCAATTAAATACGTATGGGCTGGAAGGTTGCTCATCATCCTGAAAATATGCTGGAAATTTAATGTGGAAGAGACCTCAGGGCCTCGTTACTTTCATCTATAAAACGAAACTTTTACAAAAATATTCCCAATGCAAATACGTAGGGCAAGGTGAATACAAATTTACTTGGAAAAAGGCAAGTGGAATAGCAGGAATTAATGGAGAATTCATTGTTAGATGTGGTCGCGTTTGCTGTATCTTACTTAAATTATGCTGTCCATAATTCTGAACTCTAACACCGAGAAATACTTGCAGGCGTTGGAGCATAAAACATCAAATGGCATAGCCTAGGGCTTCGCACAAATTATGTTCCTTGAGGTATTTAAAAAAGTGTTCGCGCTTCAAATTAAAAATGAATTTCAATTAAAGCGAGAATGAAATATCACTGCACATTGGTAGCGTTGGGAGCAGCGCCTCGGTTTTTCAACGTGGGGGAGCGAAATGCGTCGGTGGAACCAACGGACTGCTAATTGCTACACCAAAACTTAAAGAGGAAGTCTGGGGACATATTTCTTCCCCGATGGAATCCACTTGTAATCTTGCATGGCAATTGTTATCTATCATGGAGACAGAGAGAGGGAGTGGGGGACCCTATACGGTCACCGAAAAAAATTACCACAATGATACGTTTTAGCATCGAAGATTTTTAGTCCGTGTCACGACGCAGGTGAAAAGAAATTTGCTCGGGAGGAATTTTTTAACGTGTGAGTGATAGATGGACGCGGATTCCAGCAACGTTCTGGAAGGACCTGGATGGAGAGGGTTTCTTTTTGCCGCTGCCCAAGAGGGATGTAAGCCCTTAACAGCGGGGAGTCTCCGAGGCTCCACCTCAGCGCACGCATGCTCTACCTCCTCCCCTCTTTCGCCCGATGGCTCCCTCTATACTTCAACCTCCGCGAAAACAATGACGAAACGAAAGGCGCAGTAATGAAGAGGAAAGTGATAAATAGCGATCGTAAAACTGTGGAGAGTTTTCCCATTCCACCCCCACCCCCAACTATTCAGTCCTTCAGCTTCGTGGAGACGTGCCGATCCCGTGGAATCGCTATTCAAGATTTCGCGTTAAGTATTTTTCGCTTTTCGTGCTTCTTTTTTTCTTCCTTCCTCCCTCCGCCGCGGCTACGGCGCTGCAGCGAGAAATTTCTTCCCCAGGTGTGCGTGCACCTCTCTTGCTGGGGAGGAGCAAATGGGGAGATGAAACACGGAATTTCTCTTTGCTTTTTTGTATCGCCACTCTTTTACCCCATTCCTTGCCCGTTCTCTATTTTACCCCTTACAGCTTTTATCCCTCGTCTTCCTTTCATCTGTCTTCCTCCGAGGCTTCAATCCTTCTCCGCGTAGCCCTGTCACATTGGTGGTTCTGTTTAGCCCCTTTGCTTCGATTTACTTTGCCTTTCTCCTTCATTAATTATTTTAATTTATACATTCTGCTGCTGTGCGTTTTTGTCATTGTTTGGGATTTCTCGAGGAACTTGATTCTGTAACAAACCTTACAGAGGGGCATCATTCTTTGAGTCTTCCAAAATGATAAATTCACCGTAACATTTGTCTAGTTAACGTTTTCACAATTTTAATTGAGTAGACGACCGCGTCATTGAGAATAATAAGTAAGTTACCGAATGTAATGTGGCAATGAATTTTCTGAGGCCCGAAAGTAAGTTGTGATGTGTCACTTCCGTCTTCTGATTTTTCTTCGCAGAGTGTTCTGCATGTATGCTACACGTTGTTTCAGATTTTACTTTTGTGTGAATTTTTGTGTAATTTGATTTTTACGGACCAATATTTATGAATATCTTCTCGAAAACCATTCAATGTTGATAATTCTTCTGTAGCATAAGCAAACATTATTAGAGTCGTAAAATATGACGTCACATTTACATGCAGAAATTCAGCTTTCTCGCCTTGTTCGATGTCTGCAGAAAACAAAGAGGTAACGTTGGTGAAACGATATCTACCAATTCATTACTTTTTTATTTTAAAAGCATTCAAGTAAACATATTAATTTTAGCTAACTACAAAAAATGTGTTCTATCATTGAGTAAAAAAACTTTTTCCACATTTACTAAATGTTTTAATTCAACACATTAGACTGATAAGAGGACTCACGGATAAAATTCCATTGTAATACTTACTGGGAGTGGAATGCTTTGTTGCATCATAAGTTCTCCTAATTATGAAAAATAAATGCTTAAAAAGTGTATTATGACTGAACGTTGGGTAGTTGGGAAGTGTTAAAAATTAGATTATTCCATTTTTCACAATATTTCTTATGCGATTATAAGAGTCGGGGAATTATTTTGTGGTTATTTAACGAATACCCACATTTGTATAATCTTCTTCTGTCGGGGTTACAACAGATCGTTTTGGTGACGCAAAAAGGTGTCTATCGCCTGAACCTTGATTAGTGCATTTTCTTACCACTACAGAGATGTGGTTTTGGGTTTGATGAACTTTAGGATTATGGACGAAAATAATTGCAACAGAAAAACAAACTGACAATGAAGTCAATTTCCATATATGTGATGAAAATTCATGTCTCCAGGAGAAAAAACTGGAATGCCTATAACATTCACAAATGGTGGATTTTTAATACTGATTTTAACCTCGTGGCCAATTACTTATTTTATGGCAAGGTTTTATTGCCTTTTCTGTATGACTTGCTATAAAAGAATGTAACGTATAAGTGTATCTTCGATTTTGTCGATGGATTACGTAGCCCTTAAGTGAATGAAATTTAAACATGGCGCAATTAAATTGGGAAAGGGAATTTATACCCATGGCGAAATTAAACCACAACGAAGTGTAGACGAAAGGAGGAATATTTTATCGTGGAAGAAATAATATCATCACTAAACACAGCTGAAGAGTCGTTTAGCACTTTCTGAAAAAAATTAGGCTTGTCCCATTTACTTTAAAAAGAATATTAGTCAAGCTATTTCTATAACCTTGTCGCTAAGAGCTTTGCATGGGTAAACGAGTCTTTTAACACTGTCATTAAAAGTAACATTAGTACATAGATAGGACACTCATCCATTGCAGTTTTCCTGTTCGTGGAACAGAGTGTAGATCGGCAGGTAGAGTTTGACAAATTTTCTTCCAATTTTTAATGAACAATATTTGCCGAAAAATGTATTTTTCCTAATATCTATGATTTTGAAAAAAAAAAATTATTTCAACTTGTACAGAAGTAATTTTCAACGTGACCAGACCTTGGATTGGGGAGCCAATATGTAGTTCAGGGTGAGAGGGGGTGTGGGAAAGAGGGAGGAGGAGGGGAGTGGGAAGCAATCTAAGAATTTATAAATACTAAGTTTATACCTTACAATTCCTAGACTTTAATAAATTTATTGCATTCATTTTATGAAGCAACACTTAGTTACACCTGAAAACATCTTCGATTCAATTCAATTCTTCTCCACTAAGTAAAATGTCCATGAATTATAATATCAATTCCTTTAGTTTACCTTACTGTGCATAATTTCGTGCTATTTGTATAAATAAATATGATAATAGCATAATATGAGATTTTAACGAAATGGTATATTATAATAGCATTGCATTTGTAAATTGCGACATAGCATTAACTTGCATATTTTTATCTTCTATTTACAACATAATAATAATCATTAATGGTCATTTACCTACTAAAGGTAGGTTTTTGACGGTTACTAATTTTATATATATGTATATAACACGTTTTTCTTGAACGTTCACTTGCTTGCCCTACATATATTATTTTCTTGTAATTTTCAAGATGTTTCAATTACAATGCGTCAATATCTCCGATGTCATCAATTAATTTTGTTTACTCTCCGTAAAATTGTTCCAATACTTTTTGGTCCCGTACACACTGTTCCAAATATTTTTGTCCCGTACTCATTACCTCATATAAAAATTGCCTCATTAACCACGCCGTCAATAATCGATATCTGTTACTTACTCAATAGCTTATCCTTCAAGGATAGCGGGGGTTTCGTCTGGATGCGCTAAAAGAGTATATGCTGAACCCCGTCTGTGCTTCGTGTCTTCTGCCTCTGAGCTTCGACCGTTCCACGCCTTCTCCCCTCTACACTCTCTCCCTCTCTCTTCATCATCGCCTTCATTCTCCATTTCTCCAACACTCGCACGTTATAATTTTCTTTCATACCAGCGTTGCGAAAAGCCGTGCGTTCAGCGCCCAGCATTATAATTGCCCATGCAGCTGTAAATCCTTTTACGGGACCTGTTTAGAACCTCGCATACGCAAGTGCCAAGGGTTACGCAGCTCTCGGCGGTGCACCCTCGTGTATGTATGTATACACATATATTATTCTCCCGTTCTCTCCCTTTCCAACTCTTGTCCTACTCCACCTCGTATTTTCTTCCAGAATCTTCCGTCGCATTCACCCACGCCGGACTTCCGTGACATGGGCATGGTTAGCGTCTCCATGTCTATTAAATAACGCAGCAGCTTTACGCCAGGTACCTACCCACCCTCTCGATCTCTCCTCTGCGTACCTTATTTTTTTTACTCCTCCTAGCAACTCGTGGATAAGGAGAGTTTAAGATACACCACCCTTTTGTTTTTGCTGCACGCCAGTCTTCCCCGTGGTGTTGAAAAGAACCCCCGGAGGATATTGAAAGGGTGGTGATAGCTGCGACTGCTTTGAAAAAGGAACCTTAATTAGTTTTGCATCATGTATGTTTCCTTCGGGAAATAATTCGCTTCTTTTATCTCTGTTGAGATGGATGGGTTTAAGATAAAACGATTTCAGTTTAGATTCTTTTGGATGGTATAACTTATATGTAGGTGGTAATATTATTTTTGTGACATGCTTAAATGTAGAATTTTGTCGAAAACTTTATATTTTGGCATAGTATAATTATGCATAGTTTTCAAGTTCAGTAAATTGGTGGAAGCTATTATATCCAATTCATTTGCTACTTCACTCAGGTTCTCTTCTTCCTTATTAGAAGCATCCTCGCATGGTGAAACAAAATAAAGGGGAGACCGATAGCAACTATTTAAAGAACGCCTCAAACATGAAAAAGCAATTATGTTTTCGTAGAACTATATTTGGTAATAAGAGTTGTTCACAGTTTTAGATACACACGACAGGGGTATTGAAGAGATAGATCTGCGCCGTATTTATTTGAGACACACGTGGTAAGCCTTTTGCTATTGGATTATTCCCTGTGTAGGTACTTCAACGCGATTATTATGAACATGTAATTTTTGATTTTATAGGTTATTCCAAGGAGTTTCTTGGATGGATCGTTATAAAATGTTGATAGATATTGTTTTTAGAATAATTAATCGGGAATTGAAAACAGTTACAAATCGGCAAAGTGAGGTGCAATATTTCAGGTAAGACAGTATTCGAGACTCATAAGGCATAAGACATGGCGTGCGATGCATCGATATGCTTCTCCATCACGCTGACCCTCCGACAGTCGGCAATCGATTAAAGATGCTCATTACGATATTTTTGGAGGTATCGGCTCCCTCCAAAAGGCTTATAAAACCCTTTTGAAGCCTCGCTCCTAAGTTTCGGCACGTGATAAATGGATTCGTGATGGATAACAACTAAATTATTTACAGTCGTTCCGATAATTTATCTGTCCCGCTTTCCCCAATGAGATAACCTTACGAAATCCAGTACGTAAAAATCCTTTATTAATCGCGAGGCTCGACTTAAGGTTAAAACTGTGCATCGGCACTCATTTAGGTAGTTTTGACACATAATCTATCAATACAGCATCGCACAGAATGACTCATTCACGTTTGGTGAACATCAAAGTAATTTAGCACGTATTTGTTTCCAACCGAAAGGATTAAGCGCCGCTTTTTCGAGGGTAGAGGGTGAGGTTAGAGCTGGTGTTTCCCATAGGTACTATGTATCATAAAAGTAGCAATACCCTTGATGATAAATGTGGTGCGTAGGAGTAAAAAGCTTTTACCGAAAGGAAAATTGATTTATGACTACCATCCTTCTCTTGAGTCCAGATCTTGGGTCAGTTCCTGCTACGTGAAGTTTTCTGATTTTTTTCTCTAACTTAAAATTTAAAGAATTCCATACCTTTCTCAGGGACTGTTAGTAGTTATGATACCAGCTCTATTTTGAAGTGCAGGCCTAATGATGATAACATTTTCTTTCCTGGGTTTTCGTCGTTTCGTTAAATGTTAAAGACGGTCTTACGCTGGCTCTCCTAGAGATAGGATATTCCCTAGATGTCTCAATGTGTGCTTATATATTTCACTTGATAAACTTTCTGACTAAATTACTGTTCTTGTTGACTAATTGGGGAATTCTATAACAAAGAAGTTTTGAAATCCAAAGTAGTTTTAACTTAATTAAATATATACCGTCATTTAATGAAGTGAGTGAGATAACAGACCTCGTGAAATTCAAACTAGCGAGTCAGCACGGAAAAGAATAACTAATTGATGGACATGTATGATTTTCAATTATGGTATTTATTACATCGCTTGGTAATTAGCAGCTGTTATTCTTTATCAACAAATTATGAAAATAGGTAAAAATTAAAATTTTTAGCTTGCACGTGATATGTGCCAAAGAAGAATATGTTATAGATCAGACATATTTAATCTAAAGAAAATATCACTTCAAATGTTTTTACGAAGAATCATTCCCAGTTGATGATATTAATAGGAAATATATTTTCATGTAGGGGAAATGTTTGAAATATTTTGAAAATAGAATGCTATTTTACCTCATTATATCCAAACTATAAGAAAATATAGTATTAGTAGATATAAACAGCGGGAATTATAATCACGGTGTCCTAAATGTGATGGTCAGCATTTTGAGTGGTGGTGGAAGTCGTAATTTTAAGATAACATTTCTTTCTTGAGCATGTGTCTATATCTCCTTAATTGTAACCAGTGAAATATTTAATCAAGCAACTTTTGCTATACCTTCAAGACTTCTTGATTTATTCAATAAACACTAATGCATCACAAAGATTGAGTTATCAAAATACATCGAAATCATCACAAGAAAGAAGCCATGATCATAGTAACCCAACTCAGGCTGACTGCAATGGAGGGAAAATCTAATTTAAACGGAATCGTATCCTCTTAGATTCATTTGCATAACTATTATGACCACAATATTTCAGTGAAAAGTATAAGTGAAAATGAAATGTTATTTTCTATTTGCAGAAAGCATTTATCCTTGCACTTGAAATTGAAAACTTTGGAGCACAAATTCTTATTGAAAGAAGAATGTTTAAGGAATTTCAGTTTTCCTGCTGAAAAAATTGAATAGCATTGTAATAAGTGCGTTATTTTATTGATGATGGGCACTTTCTAAGTGGCTGGAAAATAATGCAGTTTTTTTATTTGAATTAATATGAAAAATCATTCATTTTTGGAATTGCAGCAAAAGTACTTGAATACATTTTTTCAGCGTCCATTACTCCATAAATAGGAAGTCAGGCCAAACGACAACAAGAGGAAAAACACTTGAAATTGAAATTTTCATCACCGCTAAAAGTATTTACTATTAATTTTAGAGCACCCTATACATGGCTAAACGTTTTCACAGTGGTATAGTTTTGGGTTATTCTTCATAAAGGATAATATCATTAATTCAACCGAGGACGAAGAATTACTTTTTTGTAGTAGTTTTCAAGGGCGCTGTGTGATTGCTTAATCTTCTTTTATTATTTTTTTCTGAGTCCCGTACTATGATGAGGGGGTTTAGTTAAAGTTAATCCTTCAAATTACATGAGCTTTTTTCTACGTTTATAATGTTGCCATATTTTTAATGAACGATTTCATCAGTAAAATCACATACGTATAGTAGTAGTAGAAATAGAATTATTGGGTGCTTCTACAGCTAGGGTATTTGCACAATTTGCACAGTAGGGTCTATATTGCACAATTTTATGCGTACAAATGATTGCACAAATGAGGAAAGGCTCACTAGTAAAAATACCTATTTACTTGGCCTATAGGAACAGGGCTCGGATTTTGTATAGGTAGTTGGTATCATACATGACCAGCATCGAGGTTATCTGGGTTTAACTCCTGGTGGGGTATAATTACCTTTCGTGGACAACTTCCCCTCACCTGTTCAGGCTGCGTAATGTACTGTTGTGGCATTTCCCTTTAAGGGAGTTGTGGCTCTCTAAGTGGCAAATATGCTTTATAATGTGGCTTAATAAGACGAAACATCATGTTCAGAAAGACTTGGCGTTTATGTCGGATATATACACTGTATTCCACTCAAACCTCTACAATCGCGACAGGCGTCGTTTCCGGACAATGTGCGCGTTCCAAATGCACAGCATCACTTATCCCTTTCTATACATCGAATGAAGAGAAAAAGGTAACGCCCACGCGGTCCAAGGGAGACCGTCTCAACGGTGTAGGTAAATATCCCACTCGACCCGTGAGCCGCGAGGTTGGCGTGGGACGTTCACAGGATGTCCCGCGCGAAGCGAAACCCAGCCCGCTGCGGAGAAATGCTTTTGTCCTGTCAGATGATTCAATCCCTTAAAGACGAGCACGACGGGAAACGGAGGGAAAGAAACTGGCTTAAATAGTTCCAAGGATGCCGAGGAAGAGGAGCGGATGTGTGGAGTG
>LYUA01000094.1:1683732-1694719 GCA_002093875.1 Calopteryx splendens
GCTTGAGGATACGAACGAACAGGAAAAAACACACTTACACTTTTCTTAATTTATATACACACTTATACTTCTTGGCCATCTTTGGGGCTTCATTATTTTACTCCATCTTAAAGTAGCATAATGCGTTTCTTGGAAGGGGCGTTAAGTTTAATGATTCTATTGTTGCTGCTCGTTTAGGCCATCCAGTGAAAAAGTCGTTCAGCCTCGTCTATATTTTTATTTTCCATTTTTATCTTGTTTCGTATAGTATCAGCCTCTGTAGCATCCCTCACAAATAGTTATTAGCTACGTTATTGTGTGAAACAACCTTTGAAATTAATTTTAATTTATTTTTCACTTTCATAACTATCTCCTGCTTATCGATGTGTAATTTCTTTGCTAATTATCAATAATTTCTGTGCCACTGGCTTAGCATCATTCTTACGTAAAAAGGGTAGTTAGTATTTGAATGCGGAAGATAACTGCGCTAGTCTAGAGACCGAAGACCAAGTACGATATTTTGTAATTCTATTTTCATTTGCAGATTGTGAAATAAATATGGTGTACATAGACGCGTTACTCAAGAGTATTGGAATAAAAAAATATAGCAATTGATTATTTTTTGCTGTTATTATTAGAGGTAATTGTTTACCGGTTAAGGTACAATTTTTCTAGTAGACTAACCATTTCTAAGTCCCGCTTAACGAGCCACCAAGTTACCTTACACATCCAATCGTTAGTTAGCGTGGAAGTTTAATTAATGGGGAACTTATCGACAATTCCTATTCTATAAACATTTTCTCTCCTCGTTAGTGATAATATGCATGCTAAATGTGGAAACTCCGCCTTTAAGTTAACAAAACTGTTGACTGTCGGTTTGGACTTAACTAGCGATTGTAAAACTGATTCTGGCTTTAACCGGAGATTAACGTTAGCCTACAATTTAAGGAGACTTCATTCAAGGTGCGTTCAAAAAGTAAGTACCGATTTGTATAAAAAAGTTCACGCGTGCTATTTTGTTTGAATTTAATTTTATATGAAAGGGCCCTCATACCTTATTTGAAAGAGTGTAACTATTTTCATAGTCATAATTTCCGCCGTTGTTGAAGCATTTGTAGTATCTGAAGAACAGTTTGTTTATTCCCTCTCCAGGGAACGCCGTCGCCAATGATGACAAACACTCCCTCTTGAATGATGACGATCGCTCTTGAAATTTCGGAAAATTCATCTCATAGCAAGGAAATTGTGAAAAGTCGATTCCACAAATATTTTCATCATTTTTCCCGAACAAATCTTCATTGACGACAGAAGGCCGCCCACTCCTTGGTTCATCATGCACATTCGTTCGGCCTTTGTTGAACTGCTCTACCTATTTCCTAACCATTCCATCCCTCAATGCACTTTCACCATAAATCTCAACGGTCTGCCGATGAATTTCAGCGGGTTTGAACTTTCTTGCATTGAGAAATCGGATAACATACCGAATTTCACAGTCTGCGGAATCCTATTCTGACTTAAACATTGAAAACAATCAAAACAGATACAAGTGCCTCAAAAACGCCGGAAAGTATGTCGAAAAATACGTTCGGTACGTTCTTTCATGCAAACGTAAAAGGTACGTTCTTTCATGCAAAAATAAATTCAAATAAAAATATCATGTGTGAGGTTGTTTTATACAAAAACGGTACTAACCTTTTGAGCGTACCTCGCACAATCGAGCCAAAATGTCTTAATTCTTAACCAAAATTGCATCATTTTTTAATTCCACAAACATTCTGCCTCTCTTTATTCCGTAAAACTAGTAGTAAACCATAAATATTGAGATAGGATGGGTAAATGCCTAATACCGAACCTAATTTCTACGCGAAAGTTATTCAAAAGAACGAACCCTTAACTTGAATCAGACTGGGTGAAGTACTGTCCTTCAATGGGACGTTAAAATGTTGACCCTTTGGAGGTTAACATTATAGCATGTGAAGGCCCACGTAGGATTTCCTCTTTTTAACTCTTCTTCTCTCTCTGTTTTATGCACTGATGTCAAAACAATGCTACAAACCAAGTTCCTCTCCTACTACGAATAATTCATCCTTCAATTTTTTGATCCGTCCATTATTCTTCGTCATTCTTCTGTACCACATCATATTCATTCTCTTCAGTCTCATCCTTTCTGCTACTTTAATTGCCCATACCACTCTACCAAGGAAAAAAGTTCTCCAGATATATTTTTAGTGACAGGCTTGCGTTCCTGGCTGTTACGTCTGAATCGTAGAAAAAAATATCATCAAGTAGATTGTTTCCTTTTCCTTGTCTTTTCTGCTAACCATGTTCTTTCACCTTCTTCCAACGTCGCTGATTCTGCTCCTCAAGTAAAAAAAAACTCTACCACTGAAGATGTGATGAAACCCGCACCTTTTACCGCGACCGCTATCTACGCTCCTATACCACGAGTTGGGTTGCGTTGTTCCTCGTGCAACGCTTTTTCGCAATTTCCTTACTTGAACGACTTCCTGCGACAGGGTCATGATCGAACCGTGATCATTTAAATTATTTTTTTTAATGCGAGGGAAATAAATTCAGGTTTGTATATCCGTTGCTTTCCCCCGTCGTGGTTACGAATATGAAAAATATGAGTGGTACACGCTTGCATGTTGCCAGCCATGGGAATTTAGCTCGCGAGTAGGCAGTAAAGAGTATGAATTCCATTCATCCAACTCATTATTAATGTGCTGTGATCGTAGTGATTTTCCCTCTCTCAGTTGACTCAGAAATTAAAATTTTACAGAGAGGGAAACTTTCAGTCGGGCTCAAAATTAGCCTTTAATTTTGACGAACTCCTCTTAATTTATTCGACCTGGCAACTTGTACACAATTACGGTTATCTCCTTCATCGCGTTAAGGAGTATAGCTAAGTTTTATAGCTTTTCTGAGCAATGCGTCGTACTTTTCCATCTCCGAGCACTTACATTAGTCAACCTCCGAGTTTCACGCTTCGTAAAATGCGGAGGATTTTGAGCAATTATCACAGACATTTCTTCTCCAAGCTTTCAAGATAGCGTGCATTCCGAGGATGAGAACTGTGAATGAGCATTTCGAGTTTTTGCCGAGGATAACACAGTGCCTGCCGCAGCTTCTTAAGCCGGGGACTTATCTCACACCTCATCAAGTCAGTTGCGCATCGCATAAGTCAGATTTACACTGACCCCTCGTTGCAAGGGGTGGTAGCCTTGATTCAAAGGGGTCACCGCGTAACAGTTTGCAAAACCAACAGAGCCCGTAGGTGAGTCTGCGTTCCTCTAGCGAATATTTAAACTTCAAATGTAGTGGAATTCGGAATTATTTATCAAAGACGCCAAAATTCCATTAGGCTGATTATGTTCTCCGGTTCATTTTAAAGGTGCAAATTATGTGTGTATATTGTCCTTGCTGTACATTAATTTCCCGCTCGCGCTGGAGATGTTATGTGATAATAAGAAGATGGATGATGTTATCATGAAGACTGTATAGTGCTTTTTTTCTTTTTTTGCGTTGGTGCGAGTAAATTGTATGAATTAGCAGGCAGTCTCTATACAATGACTTCTTGTCTTCCTACAGCCAAAAAGTGTTGGTTACTTGCTATGGTTATTCACAATACCGACTTTTTGTCCTGCATCATTACTCTGTTTCCACTGGCCATTATATTACTGAAGTAATAATGACCCGGTCAATTTTTTATGCACAGTCTCATTTGCTAACTGGATAGATTAATAGAAGAAGAAAGAAATAGTTTACAATTGACACTTTTAGAGGTTATGTGTCATGTTGAAGAATGTAATACCTAAAGGGAAAATGTGCAGAAACCTGAGAAGAGGTCGAAGGGCATAAATAAAAATTTTCGAAGGCAGAAGGGGGTTAAGATCCATACATGACATTATTCAAAAGAGTTCTACATGTCTTTAAGGATATGCAATAGATCTCAGGAGCCCTTAAACCACTTACTTCTACACTTTAGACTGCCTGTCTCCTACTATTTTTTGCACTGTTACAATAATTCACGTTTAATATTATAATTTTGGGAGCAGTGAATACAATATTCAAGCCTTCAATTCTAAAGTGGATGAAGCCAACTATTGACCTAAGAACTCCGGGCATTATAAAGGTAGCAATGTGTAAATTATATACAAAACGTTACGCAAGAGGTTTAAATATGAAGTCTCTAAATAAAGTATGAAAATTTTTCTAATTCAGTACTTTTGGTTTTTATTTAAATTGTAAGACAATTCTAGCTACTGTAATGAGCTTTTGAAATTCTGCATGCATCTTGCAATAGTAGATACATTAGAATCCAGGTAAGACTACACGTTCACATTCTGGCATTTCCTCTGGTACATTGCGATCTAGAGTAATAGAAATACTATGCATAAACATATTTATAGCTTCTCAGAGTGAAGATCACTCCATTTGCGAATGTTCGCGGAAGATGGGAATGGTGTTACTTTGACTAAGCATGATGCAACCGCAAATTTGACTAAGCATGATGTAAAATTAGGAAAGTGAGATTTATATTGGAAAAACATTGTAATGAAGGAACTCAATTATTCTAATGGTTTTGCAAGTTAATTTCAAGTTGTAATGGCAATCAAATCAGTATCAATAATATGGTGTTATCAATTCGAGGATTTTTTTTAGCTGCTCTCCGTTGTCCGCCATTATTTTCAAGCCTTCATAGTTCCTTGCGCTTAGTTGCCTCAAAGCCTGCTTCTCCCAAGTCATGGTGGCCTACTTCTGTAATTCTTCCTATCTATGGTTCCTTAAATCCTTCCTATGCTCCTGAGTGCCTCCGGAAGTATCCTCTTTGATATTCCTTCTACTTCTTGTGTCTTACATCGGCTTCTCTTTACTCATTCATAGAAGTATTCATTTATTATTTGCTTGATCGTTTTATTTTTATTATTAAATTCAATAAAAATATGTGACATCCTCGCCTAGTTAAATTTGCTCACTATCATTGCCGAAAATTGTGACATTAAGGTATGCATTCAAGCTTTAAATTGGTATTATGGTATTAGAATGTGTTAGGTACATGTCGTATGTCAGGCGAAATTCCAAATTCTAGCGATATGTTTAGAAATAAGTGGAACATATAAATTATAGTTATTATAGCTACATATATACTAAAGCAGTGGGGAAGACGACTGGCATACCTAGATATGAACGCAGCTGGTGGAAGGAACATATTTGAATGTGCATGAAATTACATATAGTGCACTGTGAACTCACCAAATTTTCGTTGAAATTAATCATGAGAGAAATCAAGCAAATGTATTTCAAATATTGTGGCTACAAAAATTCATACTGGATTTCGATTTATAATTTTTATTAAGTAGAAATACCTACCAGTCGGATGAAAGTAACATGAAGTACACCTGCCTACATCATTCATGATGTATAATTTTATTTAATCTAGTTTTATGGCAATTCAGTACCCTGCGAGAGAGTTTGAATGCAAAACTTTTTTACTGTTCATTAATTAAATCCTATCCGCAAATACCCTGAATTTAATGAAAATCGTATTTTATGAAGACCAAACAGCATAGAATACTTGTATATCTTGGGAGGTTTCATCCATGCGAAAATACCCTAAAAATAGTTATAAGTATTAATTGCTTAGGTTAAGGATTGCTGACTCATTAATTGCCTAGACTAAATATCACAAGTATAAAACTCAAAGCTCCAAGAAAATTTACCCTGTTTCTCTTTGCTTCTACATTTACATGGTGACGGGAGGGCCATCATTAGGGTGTGTGGCAGGGTGTGTTTCCACAACAGACATGCACCGCCAAGTTATCCATTGCTCGAATGTTAGAAACAAACGGAGTGGTTATAAAATTCAGGCGATTGAAGGGCATTGTAGCAACAGCTTTACATGCACCGCATATCTAAGTATAACATAGTACTCTACGCATATAAGACGAGCTGCTTGCAAGGGTTGTAATTAAAGAGGATAAAACTGAGAATACGAACTAGGCTACTTAGCGTAAAATATTCTTTCCTGAGGGTTTTTTTTGGCAATTATTCAGATCCATTATCGCTCACGAGAAAAATGACATTTTAAACCTATCCTTTTTACTATTTATCTTTCTGATCTCTTTAGGGTACAGGATCGTCTCTTTATGGTCTCTTCGTATCCTCTATCTTCCGAAACTATTCTCATATTCTGCTCAATCTATGATTCAGCCGAAATCTATGGGTTTCTTCTACTCTTTTTTGTAAATAGTGCGGAGAAGTAGGAAGCCTATTATCCCTATTTGCTTACTATTCTTCTATTTTATTGCATCCATCTGATTTATCGCTGAAGTCCAATGGCTTAATCTAGTGCTGTCAACGGGAGCACGGAGCAATTGAAAAGGTTCTTTTTCTTGCTTAAATTCATGGCTTCCACGTGCACATAGCAATGCAAAGCTGCGTTTCAAGTCTCATTATCGTCTAATTATCTTTCACTAATCATTGGCTATCTTTATTTTGCTATTCAATATCCTATTTGGTTAGATAGCCAGTGACAACGGAGTAACAACTACGAGGCATGAGGTAATTTAAAAGGGACGAATGCCATAATAATTAACATTCACCCTTGGGAGGTAGCACCGATGTTTGCTCTCATCAAAAGCTTCAAAGACGATTTTAATTATTTCAAAGGTTGGAAAGTAATGGACGAGTTGCCTAATTTTTATTCCCATTAAACTTACATTAAACCTCATGCTATCCTTTAATTTAGGAATGCTACCCTGAAATTGTATATTATTTAGCGCCCCATTCCGTCATATTTGTGTGCTCGTGCTGGGCAAATGAATGTGGCCAAATGTAGAAAATGGTGAAACGCATTCCGTCACATGAGGTTATCTTTTCCGTCTAAAAGATGGTGCGGGCGATGAAGAGCGCTTGTGCAGTTGACGCCAGACCATTCCCTCGTCGCACGGCAAAAATCGGCGCCGATTTCCCGCCTCCTTAACGTGTTCGTCCTCGTCCTGTGCGTCTTTCCCACCAGGGCAGTGTCGACGGAGGTGAGAGTAATTCACCATGGCTCTCCTCTCCTCCCGAAATATCCGTATGGTCATCGAGTCCCGACCCGTCCAAGGAGGGATCATTTATCCCGAACTCTTCCTCCTTTGTATGTATACGTATCTATATAGGTATGTGACAAGTCGACCTTTCCCATCGCCCGCTTCCCAGAAGTCCACCCACCCCACCCCAAAAATGCCCATCTCCGATCGCCAGGAGCGATTGAGGAAGGCCTTACAAATGGAATCTTTCCCTCTGGGGTTTGGATGGCTCTTCGACTTCCTTCCCTTCTTCTAGAGAGCCGCCTTGAGCCTTTCCTCCCTCCTCCCCCGCACCCCCTCGCCATTAACCCGCCCTGTAGTCCACGCGTTGTCTCTCGCCGAAGCCCCCTCCCACGATCACTCCTCCCCCTCCTTTTCGCTCTCCCAGCTCATCCACTTGTCACCCAATGTCGCCCTCCTTCCCCCGCTGCACACACTCCCGGCCGTGTCCCCGAGGCACCACCTCAACTACCTGCGCTCTTCCCGTCCCCAGTAAATCCTTCACCTGTCTCCCCCCTCTCCCTACCCCCTCCACCCACCCACCTTCTTCCCCCTCCTTTCCTCGGAAGGGGCCTTCTCCTCGTTAACTCGACTGCTGACGGGGTGACATTCTCTGTTTCCAGCAGATTATACCCTCTCTCACCCGCCTCTTCTGTCCATCCCAATGCCCTTCCTGCCCGCTCGCTAATACTCTCCCGTCTTTGTTCCCACATTTTAATGGATCTATTAATGCTTACGGCCCGTGGTATCTTTTCATAATTTCCCTATTTGTCATGAGTACATGAAACCCTTGTGGGAACTGTCCAATACATTTGTCGGCTCAGGAAATGAGCATTATCCGTTGGATATGTTAACCAAAATCGACCTAAGAAGACATAATGGGTGTACGGCAGTACTGATACCCTGCAATGGAAGCTTCAAGTTGGTAGGGAGAATTTGCGAAGGAAATACTAGTTTTATATAAGTCTATTATAGAGCTTTTCGATAAATTATTATCGGGTGATATGGCGTCCATTGTTTTCACATTTAAAAAGTACCAAATTCGACAACAGGATCTTTTTTTCACTCAAAAAGCTTATATCGATAATTTCCGTAATGGGTGTGTGCTTAGTTGAACGAGCGAGATCGTGTACACATGGAGGTCAGAATCATGTGGTTTTCCTCTTTATTTGAGGTTGATGCTTGAGAAATCCGTGCATTAACTCTGCTCAATTACTTGCTGGTTTATTTGTTCGAAGTGGGGAGAGTTCGGTAGTTGAATTGCTGAAATCATTCATTATTTTCCATTTCCATCTCTTGGAGCCGTTCCCTACTTTCATTCACATCAACTTTTCTCTCTTTTTATTTTACTCCACTCACCGTTCGAACCAATCATTTTCTCTATCTCCTTCGTTTAATATATCGTTTCCTTAAATGCATACGACTTATTCATATGACACATTCCTTCCCTCATACACCGAGTGATCGCTGCCACTACTTTCATTTTTAGACACATCTTTCCTGTCCGTTACGGCCTCAGGGTGAACACACTAATCTTTTTCACGAATTTATAAATATTTAGGGAAATACGGAATCTGCCAAAAGTAGTCTTCAGGGAACCTGGTCTAATGATACATTGCCGACAGAATTTTGAAAAGCAAAGAGAGATGCGAAGAGAAATAAAGAGATGGAAAAGACCATCCATCCAATATATAGAATTCAACAGAATGTGCAACACTGAACGGGAAGTTGGAGCTCATCGAAGGTTTCTCTCGGAAGACAACTTTGGTCCCTGTGGAGAAAGCTATGCATGGATTCGAGTCACACAAGAAACAAAGCACTCAGGATTCCGTATGTGAAGAGTAACTGAGGCCGCCGCAGAAAGGACAAATACTCGTATGTTTACAATATTCTTTCACATTGCACTGATCATGATGAATTTTCGTCGCTGAATCCGCTCGACGTGGCGATACCTTTCATATCGCCTGCGCCGTGGTGGGACACGGTGTCCGCTGATAGTAAAATTGGATCTGAGTAGTTCTCAAAAATGAAATTATTTAATTGCAGCAAACTACTAAAGAGTAATTTAACTTCCCCCTTCCTTTCCCTCCTGAGCATTGCGGAAGCCATTGAAACCCATGCACGATGTGGACACCGGTGTCCGCTAAATAAAATTTGAGCTACGATAGAGAGGTAGCATTATTTCTCAAAAGCATTATTCCGGCTTAATTATCGACTAATAAATATTATTTTGACCTAAGGCAATTTTTTTTGAAAATACCAACGGCAGTCAACTTGTTAAAGGCCTCAAATGTGTGAAATTGCTCATCTAGCATAGGTGAACAGTTCTATTTCTGTTCCGCCTGAGGTGTCGCAGGAAGAAATGGTACCCAGAATACCACACAGCTCGAATGAAGTTGGTAGTTTCCAGTGGCATCACCCGAATTCGAACCCGCGGCCCTCCGTTCACGAGCCGAATCTCTTTCCCACTGTGCTACCAAGCCACTTTTTCGAGGCGGTTATTATTCAAAACTTATTGAGTCCCTGTTACGTATTTCTACCAGATGTTTATCTATCAAAAAATTTATTTATATTTAAAATTTTGACCATTACATCCGTTCTACATAATGTCCGTTTCGTTCTACATGATTATAATTTCTTACTGTTTTGTATTCATTGTTAAATTTAGAAACTTTAATATGATATGAATAATAAAATGCAGTTTAGTGGCATGATGGCCCACTTACAGATTCCATTTCCTTGACTCTAAAGACTATCCAAAAGTTACCCTTAGGGTACAAAGGATAGGTAACGTTCGGAGAAAAGACAAGGATTGGATAAAGAGTTCCCTTGGACTTACTCCCTCCCCAATACCTTTATTAATTGAATCTTCCGGCATCCCACACTGTTTTTATAGGCCGATCAAGATTTCAACAAATAATTGTAATTTTCAAAAAAGATTGGGGAAAGTACCAAGTAATAACTTTTT
This sequence comes from Calopteryx splendens, assembly GCA_002093875.1. NCBI lineage: Eukaryota > Metazoa > Arthropoda > Insecta > Odonata > Calopterygidae > Calopteryx > Calopteryx splendens. Next base: position 1,693,756 of record LYUA01000094.1, read on the forward strand.
TCTTCATGGATCGCTTCCGCAAAGTTACGTCTTAAGCCATACTTTAAATAATTTACTATTATTTTTTAAATTGTGGTGAGATTTTCCCTTGCCCGCGTTTGTTTTCTTTTTTGAATTCCTCATCTCCCGAGTATTTTCCTCGCCAGTTTCTTGCCCACCTCGCGTCTTTTGTTCCCCGCCGCATCCCTACCTGGGGAACCGCTCGTCCGCCACCTCCACCCTCCCCCACCTCTAACCACCCCCAACCCCCCTAAGAACCCTAGACATACACGTCGCACCCCTCCCTCCCGTCCCCCACCCCTCTCTTCTAAGCTGGAAAGGTTGCAACAGGACCACTCAAGGACTCTATTCCTTCCGGAAGTCGCATGTCGACAATGATTTTGAATTGCCTTGTAAAACCAACTAACGTTTGTGAAAGCCCGAGCCCGTGCGTTAAACTGCCCATTCTCATTCTCCGTGCGTTGGTCACGTATTTTCGTTTCCGATGGAGATAGGCAGAAGGAAAAGCCTTCCGTCCCGCAGCGGGAGGCGGGCTTTCAAATCATGATCCAAATGATTCCATCCGGTAAAGTCAGGACAAAGTGGAAATATCTCTTTTTTTATCGCATGCTCCAAGTGCTCCGTGGGGCAGAGGGAAAATCGAAGACAACCTCGTACTTCGACTGGAGCGATGTATCTTTTGAAAGGTAATGAATATGGCTACATGCTCAAAATAAAGAATCATCGGAAAGTCTTGAAAATAACCAAGAAAGCGACCACGTCAAAATCACCTATTGACACAATCGCCACTTAAAAAATTTATTAGATGTGTCGTAAACCACTCGCACATGCACTAACAAACAAATTGCCTTCAGAAAGCTCAAACGATATTTAACAACATGCAAAAATTAAATGCTCTAAAAAAATAAAATGTCTGATAAAAAAGTTTTCATAACATATCAACTTTTCGGCATGAAGTTTTTCG
>LYUA01000094.1:1703675-1718929 GCA_002093875.1 Calopteryx splendens
ATATATATATATATATATATATATATATATATATATATACTTATATATAATTATATAATCTCAAGAAAAATCTCTGAGGATATTATTTACTCCTCTAGGGGTGAGACTTCGTTTTCGAAAGCATAGTAAAGAATATGACTTTTGAGATTTCCGATGAGCTATCAGATATACTAATGTCTCTGGGATGTGAATTTCAAAATATCCAAATCCCAAGGAAGTTTGAACTAGCTTACTAATAATTCTTGAAATGGTCAATTCTCCATTGTGACCTCCAATGTGTTTTAATGAAATGCTAATGTAGCTCGGTTTTCATTCACAGACATTTTAACACACGATTTAATTTTTTTTCCTCTTCCTATTAGCATGGACTTACAGCTTCGCTTTTCTCATCTTCAACGGGTCGGTTTAAGCAACACACATTAACCCGGACACCCGAAGTCTGTCGAACTGCAAGACACCAGTCTGAAAATCTCATGAGGATGCGCCCTTTTCTGACCAACAAATAAATGGGATGGATTTTGATAGGCCGTTTTGGTGATAGCACCTCGCTGAAATAGTTCTTCAACTCCAGACGTGCGTAGTTGTGCAATAGTATGTGATGCATGGTCTTCATGTCTGCTGTTGCTTGCGGCGACCCACATAACCTGGGCGTCCCCGGTTTATTTTAAAAATATTATTTTCGTACCTCCAGGATCCCTGGGGCGGAGACGGGAGCCCACCGGAGCATTAAACCTTCCTGTAAAGCCTATTGCCTATGATTTGTCTGGCCCTCGTCAACTTAACATCGTGATCCTGAGGGTTGGCGCCTATTTGAAGGCGATGTCTTTCACGATAGTTCTGACCTAAGTTTTATCAGACTTCGAAGAATTTGAGCCGTCCCACGGTGTAGTTATTTCCGTTGTCGCTCCTGAGGTCCACTCCGGACGCCGCCGCCGTGAAGATAGATGGTGGCGGTCTCCGTGCCGTGGTCGCCGTTTTTTACCCCCTTCCCTCCGCCCCTTGTCTCGTAGGCAACCACGCAGGGCCTTCCGGCAACTCCCGTGGAACCTCCTCTTTCGGCCAGTAGGGGCGCTGGCAGCGGGGAAGCGCTCGTCCCTCCGTTCCCTTCCTCCGGTCTGGCAGTACGCGCGAGCTTTTCGCCGGCGACAGGTTGGGTAAAGTGGCGATACGCGACGACGTGTTTCCATGCATCCTGGACCGACGTTCTGTCAGCGGCTCTCCCACCACCCTTGCTCGAGAAAAGTTTGACCGTGCCCCTTCTTTCGTTTCGAGCGTGTGCATTATTCTAAACGGACGGACCAGCAAGACATTTGTGTGGTGCATATCGCCGAGGTGGGAGTGGTGGTGATTGTGTCCTGCCCCGGCATTTCTCCAACCGCCAGTGCGCCCCCTTTCTTTCGGATTATACCAGTGCGGCGGGAGAGAGAAGAGAAATATCAATTTGCCCCGAGGTGGAAGGGGAACGTCCCTGGTTGATGCATCCATTCTGGTTTTTGTATAGTGTGTGACGCTATTAGCGTTTATTTTAGCGCGTCGGAAAATAAAGCGTGTTGAAGTTGTCGTATCTGGTCCTCCGATGTGGGAGGCTCGGAAACCGGCCGTGTTACCCTGATGAGGTTGCCATCATCCGTGCCTCGTGTCAGTGCGCGTATAAGATGTGCCGTGTGCTTTGGAGGATGTGCAATGGATACTTGTTGCTGCTTCTCACATTCATGCTCGCGACGGTGAGTTGATGCTGCTGCCCCTTGTTTATGTTGCGCGCCGACGTTTCAGCGCGCGCGGCCGGGTCTGGTGAATTGGGTTGACCACCGTTACCATAACATTCGAATGTCCTTCCTGACCCCCCCCCCTCAGGATTCCTAATAGACTGAATGATTCCGTCGGCTGTCGTGAATTTTATGTACTCAAGAGATTAGTGGGCCCAAAGTCGCTCGCTCCTTGGTCAATCGCATCGGATGATCATTGGCGATTCTTTTTCTGCACTGCGCTTCCCAAAGGAAAAGTTGTTCGAAAAGGCTGGCTTCTTTTCCACTAGCCGTTTACCGAGGGAATGCTTTTTGGGGGTGCGAACCCCTAGGGGCCGTCGGCCGGAGGGCGGGTCAGAACTTTATTGCACCTAATGGTTTTTCGGTCGGTGACTCTCGCTGAAGGCTCGAGGAATGCGTGGAGAATATTTGCTGGAAATTTCTTCAGCGACTCAAGAATCCTAACGTGAAATTTTGAAGCTCCATCAGTTCTTTGTAAATGTTTCTCGTACAAATTTAATCATGATTACAAGCTCTAAATCCAATCCTCGCCCGACGACCCTAAGCCATGGTATAGGCGATAGTAATTCTAAAGTGTCCGCGACCCTAATTCGTATCACGACCCTGGTTTCCGGAACCAGTTAGGACTAGACTTCGATGCAATTCCATGCCGTTAAATTTTCCATGCACTCATTTTTCACCCACACATAGAGATGCATATCATCACGAGCATAAGTGTTAGTCGATTACCTGAGGTTTAAAAAAATGAAACTTTTTTTATTTCATCGGCAACATTTTAATCGTCAAGTTTACTCGCTCAATTTAATTCCACGATTTTATCGCGATCGGTTTGCATTTATATCTCCCGTGTCTAAACGATTTGCAGTAATCACAGCGGTGAGAAGTTTCTCGGCGACGGAAGACTTTTGAGAGGCTCATTTCTTTGGATGTATCGGTCATATTCGATTAAATGCGTCGTGAAAAGGTTGCGAGCCGTTGCACCGGCTCTCGTGTGAGAGCAGCCAAAGGGAGAGAAGAGAGAGGAGGGTGAAGGGCGTCGGTATGAAAGCCGCCTCCCGCTCCAGCCGGATGGATGGATGGGGTTGGTTGCTGGAGGCGTCGGTAAAGAGTTCAACCCAGAGCGAGGGCGTGGGAACGCGGAGCGGAGATTCGCGTGCAGAACTTATGATGTCAACCTCTCGTATAAAACTCGCGTGCTTTTCGGCTCACACACGACGCGTATCTCACCCTGCTGTCCCTCAGCCCCTCCACGACTTCTCCTCCTTCACCCCCCCCCTCGATGGGGAGCCCTTATACCATCGTCTCGATATTTTATTAGTTCTATTAAAAGGGCGTTAACACGCTTTCGGATGCAGGCCCGGTTCCGCGCTTCGTCGCCTGTGACTTCTCGCAAAGGAGGGCACACTGCCGTAACAGGGATCGCCACACCAAAGGGAGGCTTTCTTCTTCCGCTGGTGATTAATGGTTGTGCGTCTTCATGTCCCAGGAGGTGGGGGATTCAGTGGCTTTTGCCGTGGATACACACACACACACACACAATTACGAACAAATTGAGGATTCCGTTTCTGGACGGTCGTAGAAATGGCGTTCTCGTCGCCTCGTGAATTTTCCCAATACATATTCACGAAACGTTCCACTGTGAGTCTCGGTTGAAATTTATTTTCTTTGAAACGAAATAGAAATTTGGCTCTCAGTCAGTGCATTTCTCACTCTGAGTTAAAAGTACTCTACTCATGTTGCATTGCATTTGAACGGTGCTTGCCATTTTATCACTCGGGAAGGATCAAAAAAATAAATGAATACCCTAATCATATTCTGAGGGATATGATACGGTAATTTCTAAATGACACTCATTTTTCTCTTTTAATTTGATTGCAATGGGAAATTCATTGCTCGTGATCCATCATGGAAGTGTGGGCCGCCTCTGGGTGCTTTTGTTCGCGGTGTTAATCATTTGTTTTACTCTAAATATTCATTAGGGGCGCCTCCACGCGTATAATTACGGCGAGGGTGGGCCCATATTATGTCCCCGCCCCGGGCGCACGCCGACTCCAGCCCCAAACCGTCGATCGGCTCCGCGATGGGCAACACGGGCCTCTCTCTCCCCTGCCTCGAGCCTTCGGGAGAGGAGTCGGCTTCCCGGCCCTCGAGGGGGGACAACCCTCCATCAAAATTTAGCACCCCCACATCCCCATCCCTCTTCCTCCCCGCATATGCCTCAGGGTTCGGCTCCACGGAATGACATACGCCTTCGTTAGCTCTTCTGAAAATGATGTAATGTATGTTAATGGAATGGGGAGGGAAAGCCAAGCTAAGTGCCGTAGGACGGGAAAGTCGTCCCCCTCTCCCCCTGATGAGTTTTTATGCTTGTCTCCAGAGGGAAGACACCTCTCGCTCCCAGCATCTCTCCTTCAAGTGAGTGAAGCCAAGTCTCTCTCTCTCGGTGGCCTTACGCAATGACGAGCATTATGCCTCGCCTGCCCTCGTCCCGCAAAAGGGAGCAGAGAGTGCGCGTGCAGAGTGATGCAATTCAATGACTAGTCTCATCTTTCCGGCGAGAGAAAAATGGGAGAGAAAGGAAACGCTCTTTTTATTTTGCTTTAATTACTCGTTTTATTAAAAAAATGAATCCCGAATTTTCGTAATTCTGTCGTGGCGTATTCTGTGAAAGATACATTCATCATTTATTTAGGCATACCCACTTCTCTGCCTCTGCTTCCATTTTCGGGCTTCAATAAGTTAGTCATTTCAGACGGACTTCACTTCTTTGCGTTGATGGTGAAAATGTTGGCCACCGAAGCTGAAAAACGCAGCCGAAATTCGAAAATTGGAGCTGATATTTCATGACACTTGGCATTGACGTTAATTATATGTAAATTCGTTTGCTTTTGTTTCTCCGGTCATTTCAGTTTTTATCTATTTTGAATCTCAGTATTTGAGGAACAATTTAGACGCAAATTCTTTAATTTAATCGGGCCCAGCAAAATAAATGAAAGTAATCTGCGGTGCGGGCAGGTTTATTCCCCGAGGGTGAAAATCTTGCTGAGCGTCAGTGGGCTGGTAAAGTGTGAGAGCGTTCGAATCGGTCACCTCTTGAAACAGGTATCTGCGTTAGATATTGCTTTTGAGCGTGCAAGCTGATTTAATCTCCGTTGCTCACCTACTATCACATCTGCATTTAGCCATGTTGACTTAAAATTTGTTTAATTCATTCAGAAGTAATTTACAAAATATCAAAAGATTAAAAACGAAGTTACATTTAAATTATTTAGTAATGGGCTAGCGACTTTATCTTGAGCATAAGTAATTGTACGCGTTCCCTTACTTCAGAGCAAGTTGAACGAAAATTATAATTATTCAATTCCGTGACGGAAGCGTATTGTGATTAGTGAATGCTAAATTATTTCCTGGAGATGCCCATGTTAAGTGCGTAATCTGTAATTGTTGAAAATATTAATTGCTATTTGGACATCATTTTAACATAGAAAATATGATACCTGATCCTACGTTTGCCTTCCACTACTTATTGATTTTCCCTGCTAATCAACTTGTTGAATCAAGTCGCGGGTGCGAGTCCATAAGGACATACGGGTATTTGCTCACTTATCGTGGTTTTTTTCACCTTGAAACTTGTGTAGCAGCTGATTAATGGCTCAACTATGAAAAAAATTAGCTTTCCCCCTTAATCAGGACTCCCGCGATCGACGTTACTCTATTGCTCATGTAGTTTAAAAACCGGCCGCATTAATGACCGTGCTATTGGCATGATGACGGACTAGCGAGGAGAAAAATTCATACGGAGGATGGATCTTGGGACGTAAATATCCTAGAAAATGATAATGATGGCATTAGGCGTATTGAAAAGATTTTTTCGTGATATCCCCGTATTGCGTTTTTCATCATTTAAGTTATCGTCACATGCTAACATTCGCAGTAAGGTTCGGTTTGGCTGGCATCTCGGAATGCTGTGTGGCCACTCCAATGTGCGATTGTGGGACGAACATAGTACCTACATACAACCCCAGGCTCGAAAGTCTGTCGGTGGTTAGGCGGTGGCGCGGTGGTCCGTTTCCCCAGGCGTCATCCGGCGTTAAGCGGGGCCGCTGACGCCCGAGAGGCCAGCCTAGGCTCTTCCCCGTCCATCCTTCGGTCTTCTTACGCGGGGCTTAATTAAGGCGATCGAATCACTTCCCCCCTCGCTCATGGCCGAATGTGATGACTCTCAAAGGATACCAGAAGTGGGAGATAAGGCGCAAATGGTTTCCGGAGTGCCTCCAAGGAGGGATAAGATAAGCGGTATTTACTCTAGAAAATTAAGGGCGACAAGTGTTCGGTTTTTTTATATCAGTATAACTCATCACGCACTTTAATATATCGTGAGGGTGGAGCAGTTTTTCTTCTGAGTTATTACATTTGATACATTTATTCGCATTAAAAATTAATATCTACTGCACCGACTCCTTGAAGAGATTATTAGATGGACGTGAGATGAATTCGGCATTTTATTCACCGCATACTAGATAGATAGTGGAAAGTGGAGGAAAATAGTTTTAATAGAAGCTGTAATATAGAAAAGTTCATTCGCTAGAAATAATTAGAATACCCTTTGCTTTAATCTATTTCTATCATGTAGATAATGTTTACTACCCCGGTTTCTCTTCATTCTTGTGTCATAATCTTTCTCAGTTACTTGATTGGTTTTTAATTGTGTTTTAAATCATTCTGCGTAAACTCACTCATACGCTATAAGTGCTGAATAAAACTTTTGAGATGACGGAAGGGTTAAATTTTAGGGTTAATTTTTATTATAGCACTCCACTTTAGCATAGTGTGTTTCTGTATAATATCAGTAAATAATGCTATTCACTCATGTAATTTTGTGTTGCAGTAGGATCAATAAGTTGAACAGAAAATTATGTTGGCTTTCATTGGGAAGTGCACCAAATAACATATCAGGAAATATCCAAACGGTGCTAATTCTGATTCACAGGTGATAATTTATAATGATTTTTCAAAAACTCAAATCATTAAAGTTCCACCTTACCTTCACGTGATTATCATATCCTTGATTCCCCTGGTTTAAAATTAAGTATACATTTTGTTAGTCTACTCATTTTGACTCAGCTACGCGCATTTAAAAGATTAATAATAATAAATAGTCATCAAAATAAAAATGCGTTGTGTGGGAGTCATGTCGCTTTAACACGAGTTGAAAATTTTTATCAAAGGAGAATCCGAAAAAAGTGGTAAAAAATGATTTCAACGGCATTTCACTCCCCGAAGAATGAAAATATCCCTTATCTTTCAATGATGCGATTATTTTTACAAGGGTAATTATTTCCTTAACTGCTCACCGTGTATGACGGTTCTCATGATAAAAAGAGGTGGAGATAGGTACATAAAAAGTTTTGTAGGACTGAATGGTATAAGATCATTTGCCCTGTTTTCTTTAGAATTTGATCCATCTTCTCTTTTGTTCGGCTGAGTGACAGGACGTCCGGCGACGGGCCTTCGGATGCCGGATTAAATCCGAGTGAGACTTCTGGACACCCCGAGGGAAAATCCAAGCGCTGCGATTTTCTGGATTACAGAAGTTTGCGGGGAACCGCAGGTGGCAGAGGGAAAGTAACTGACTCCCGATCACAATCTAAGTACAGTTTCTGCGGGAATTGTACACGCCGTAGGGCTTAGTACGAGGAGAGCTCTGCCCTCACATATAAAATACCAACCTTCTGGGTGTTCATTATGGTAGTGGTCAATCTTTTATTCCCAAGTAATCTACTCCACATCTATCGAGCACATTTATTTTGAATGTGCTTGCCTTCATTTTCATCATTTATTTGCGTCACAGATGGAGTTTAGAGTAAAAGAGCTCAGTGACTTCAATCTATCCTCCCACGTGTTGCAATGTCGTGAGTTTCTCAATGAACGGGTGGACGTGTGCCAAGAATTGCATTGAATGCGCGTGCTCGGAAAAACACGGGCATCGTCTCCGAGTGTTTATAAAGTACCATTTGAGAGCCTCAAAATGATGCTCCACGAGTTACGAAGCACGGTTGCGTGCTACTTAGAGTCCATTGCATCTTAGTATCTCCCTGGACATGCGCATACTTGTTGGTTTCATCCTTCTGATTTTCATGGCTTTCTTTTGGACAACTTCTCGATTAGGTATATAATTTTTCTTGGTGGCTAATAACTATTTTATACAAATGTCCTTTTCTGCATATTTGCTAGTTTGCATAAAACAAGCGTAGTGGTGGTTCGCAATCAGAGGGTTCTTTAATGCAGACCCCCATCAATATGATAACTATCACACTTATGACTTAATTCGCAGTATTTATTCATAATTAAACAACGGTTTGGTGCGGTCTTACTTTTCTGGCTTCAAATGGTTGCAACTCAGAAGTGTGCTGCTGCCGTGAATAGTTCCACAGTATTGAAGATTCATAAATATCCAATGTGCTCACAAAAGTAGATAATAGTACAGTCACGGCAGAATAGGTCATTTGGAGTTTCAAAATGACTTCTGAAATGGTTATGAATGACTTTTCATTGAGGGATGCCATTGAAATTATATCATTACAATATTTAATTGCTGTAAGCATAATATTAACCCACACGTTCATTTCTTGCATTCCCAAAACATGATCGGTCCGTAAACATGTCATATACGTTATACCTAGTATATATTTTTTACTATGATCAAAAACCAATGGAACTTCAGGGAATTTTTCTCATCTCAGTATCAGGGAATAATTCGTTTGGGAATGCTTTTCTTGCCATCTGAAATGGCAGAAAAAAATATTTTTTTTAATGATATGATATCCACTCGCATGTGCCTTCTAAGAGATTTTACTAATCGCATATATTCACTCATAATATGAAAGCACTTAACGAGGATATCTTTGCTTGGTTTCCTTTCATTTAGGAGGATTAAACCTTAATCATGAATATCTGCTTACCGTGGGTGTTTATGTGGACACCTCTTGCGAGGATAACAAGATAATCTCTCTGCGCACTTTGTGCCCTTAATTAACACTGCGAAAGTGGATATGGATAGGAAAGTGGATAGTGGAGTGGATATGGATAGGCGTTAATTGACCGGGAAATATTTCACTCTGGTTAGCATTTTTTAAGCGTCTTAGATTTGAAATGTCCTTGGAGTCTGCGGTTATCAGCTGAAAAAAAGACTACCTACCCGTAGATACCCACTCGTGGTGGGTAGGCATAGATTAGAGAAAGTAAAAATCTCTCCTATTTTCGTGCTTGTAGCATTTAATACAAATACATATTATGAAGTGTGAATTCCGTGGCTAAATATTTGGTGCAATAATATTTTGGTTAAAAAAAATTCTGAAGTTGGGTTTGAAACAGTGCCTCTGGATGGTAGCCTAGCGCTCTATCAACTGGGTTTCCGGACCGTACCCATCTGTCTATGTTGGTATCTTTAGAATACCCTTGTACTATTTACATCTACATACCACCCTCCAAGCCACCGCAAGGGGTGTGGCAAGGCGACATAGGATCGAATGCTTTGTAATTAGAATGCGAACATGAGGTAGTAAAACGAGTTCACTTTCGACGCCTAGGACATCATTGAGGCCACCCACCGTACAGAAGTTTAGCTCTCCTGGAAGAAGTAAAAGACATAGATTTCAGAACTCATTATCCAAATAATCGTCCTGCCTTTGTTCAATGCACGAACATAACAGATCCAATCATAAGCCTGCCCATATTTGTGATGGAACTTGCTGTCATTAGTCTTTCCTTTATTAAAAATATTTCATATTACTTATCATCTCTTCCTTTCATTCTCTTCCACAATCAAAGTGGCGATCCACTGGGTGTGATATATTTGGTGCGGTAGACAATTTATTGTGTTCCCTTATCTAAGTAAAGGTGGATAGTGTTATTTGTGGCCTGATATTAATGAAATTTTCGTAGACCCTCAGTTCATTCGCATGCATGCAATAGTACCCAATCATTAAAATGAGCACTCCATTTCATGACAGTCTCTGTAGATATAGTAGGCAAGTCGCTCATTTATTATAGTTGAATTACCTTATCGTGACCCTATTGTGGCACCAAAGTTCATATCTAATAGTTGAATTTAGAAATATTTTAATAGAAAAAAGCTGATATAGATGTCCCGGAAGATTGGTCGTCAGCTAATGCATTTGGTTTGGTCACTTCCCAAGACAACACTTTTGTTCAAGGGCTCACTTTTTCATACTGTTCGTTTGGATGACCTCCAGGCTTAGAGGATGAAATTTCTTATTCTAAAATTAATGTGGAATTAAATTGCGGAAGTAGAGTGTTTCGTTTAGTGCTTTCAACAATTAGATTCCCGTCCGTTTTCCATCCATTTTCAGCGTCGCGCACTGTTGGAAGTAGTCCTGTAGCTAATAATATCGGCAAAGAGTGCTTCCGACAAGTTACAGGTACTATGGCGCACAATAAGTTCAGGAGGTTGCTACAAAAGTATTCACGTCATACTTCGAATCGAACTGATTTTAGTTCTCTTTGCGTTCTGCTAGTAGAGTGGAGAAATACGTTTTCTCGTGATGCAGGAAGAGAATCATCCTTCTAGTCTCAAAATTGGCAGCCAGACAGCCGTCTCGAAAGGGGGATGCATTCACGAGCGTTGTAAACTCGTGATACAAGGAGTTCATTAATTTTCTCCCCATCTGGAGGAGTAATAGGTAGAGTAGTGCGCTAACGAGTTATTATTACCTCCAGTTAATAGTAGACGTCGTTGTCTGCTTCAGCTTACCTTCTCAAATAAATTTGATGGTTCCATTTCGATCTAAATCACATTGCGCTCCAAAGATCGTTTAAGATACACTGTTGTTGAGATGCCATCTTGTCTAAATGCCTCTGCTTCATACTTTCACTTGCCACTTGTAGGTGCTTAGGGTATCTCTTTTATAATTTGTGTTTCTAGGGGCCAGAGTTATATTTAGCGATGCAGGGATGATTTTGATCTGAAATATTTACTCAAATAGTTTCAGAAGTTTACCGTTATGTCGTTTTATTTAAAAGGTAATTGAGTAAGGATTGGTGTAAGGAAGCGGCGTGTACCGTAATGACGTTATTAATAGAAGTGCTTTGCCTATAAATCAACTGCGTTTTTTTATTCCGCCGTCTTAATTACTTCTAGATGTTTCTAGGAGAGGTCTAAGATATTAGTTCTAGCGAAAGATTAGCTCTAGGAGGATAACTGGGAATGTAAATTTTAAATGGAACGGTGGCATTCTATAATTTGACGACCATACATCGACATCACCCAGGAGATCCTCACTTGAAAATGCAGCGGACTGATTGGAGGGGGGGGGAGTGGTAGGGGATGGACAGTCACTCAGTCATTTAATTACCTCCCGAGCTCGAGTTAATCTAGAAACGTATTCCATTTTAAAGGACCACATTACGTGGGACCCGGACTGTCGGGATTCATTAAGACGTCCCCGGCCGATAATGGAAAAGTGCGTTCACCTTTACGAATGTGAGTCTATTGGCCTTTTCCCTGGCTGGAGTGCGGGGCAAAATACTTGGGTTGTGTCCCTCGGGAGGCTAAGCGCCGGTCTCCGTTCCTCGGGGCAAAAACCATTAAAGTCCCGTCTCCCGTCCCCCCCCTTTCCTCCCCCCGATCGGTAGGAATTTTTCCGTATCGCCAGGGCACTCTTGTGTGTGTGTGTGTGTGAATGAGAAAGAGTATTCCTGCTCCCCTCACCGCCGCCCCTCCCCCCCCTGTTAATGGTCTCGGATCCTCCCAGCCATTCCAGTGGATAATTTATCCGTGGGAAACTTTCGGGAACAATTTCTGTCCTTAGCGTTTCAAATCCTCATTTAATGACGCAGCTGCCTTGTTAAGTCTTTGATTTTAATTACGCCCGATCCCAATGGCTTTGTGATCTTTGATACGATAATTGTGTGTATCGCGGTGGAGAGCTCCTTTTGTAGTTACGGGCGGGTTATCAGTTCATATCAAGTCGCTTACATATGTGAATTCGTAAATGCTATTTGTAGTACAGCCGCAAATGATCTAACTTTCTCGTTAGTATTATTAACTCCTGTACCTATTGGAAATCAGTATCGTCGCTGAGTAGTTATGTCACTGTGTGTCCCAGTTTCCATTTCAACTGGCAAATAGAATGAAACCTTTGATGAATACTTTAATTTAGGCATAATGGACCATTTTGTCTTTTACAACTAATTTCAGCTACCTAGTTACGTTCGTTATTAGTTAAAGGCGCTCTCCACTTTTGGTATGCTTCCTTCCTCTTTAACAGAATGTGCCATATTTAGTTTACAGTTTTTTGAAAAAGAGCGTTATTTGTTACCAATTCCATTGCGTTTCTTACAAGTTTGCATCCCGTCAGATAATTTCCTCATATTCATCGTAAACTCTCTTGTCGTATAACTCGCTGTCGGACCCACGTCCTGTGGGATTGAACCAGCTGATCATTGAAGTCAAAACTTATTTAATGGTAAACTGAACGAACACCGCTCATACCATATTTTCCTTCTTGGGTTTACGATTGCAAGTTTACGAATTCATTTAATCCATGATCCACTATCTATGTAATTTCTCTGACGCTTAAGCTAAAACATGGATGTTTGGTTCCATAAATCAAAGTGTGGTTGGGGATATTCCGGAAATAAATCCATAATCTATGACCAACTTATAATTCTCATTGTTCATGTAGATTGTTTAGGGGAGTGTAGGGCAATGTAGGATTTAGGCTTGAAATACTCGAAGACATGAGGGAACCGACCTATTCTGAATGTCACTGGCCAGGGGTCCTACAGCTTCTCATTTTTTATAATATATATTCATCATTTGCTACTCTTATTAATAGTGGGAAAATTGTAGTGGTAATAGGCTAAGGATGAATTGTGAGTTGCGAAGAAAAATATGTTCGTTATGATCATAATTCTGTCACCACATAAATGTTTGTTCATCGAACATTGAGTTAATGTTAGTAAGCGGCTCTATTCAAGCTTTCTAAAAGTATAAGATCATCACATAATTTTTCCTTGCATTCTTTAAATTGCCTTAATTACTTGAATAACATTCATTGTTTCACTTTTAGAATCATTACGGCAGTTGATAAAATATTGAGTACTGGAGTCTAATTAGATAACGATAAGAAAGTGGTTTTGTCTTCTGATGAAGGGGATTCCTCTCTATTTTTGTGCACCATACTTAGCCCTTCAGTATAGTTAAAGAATTATAATTTTTGGACGCGGAAGACTCGCGGACACAGGCGAAGTAATTATTTTGCATTAATGTTTTCTATTCATTTCAAATTGTGAAATTCATCGAGCAGTAGATGAAAGGATGTATTTGTTGGTAATCTACCAGTTAGGGTAGGTTTCTGATGGGCACACGATCTCAGCCCTACAAAAAACCCATTTCATCATTTCCGCATTTTTTCTGGCACCTTTCATTCCATCCAGTATGCCTAATCTTTTCCTACCTCTACCTCGCTTACCCAACATTCTCTCCTCTATCACTGTCTTCAACAATCCATCGCCACTCAGTGCGCATCCACTTTTCTCGCCTTCTTTGGATTTCTACCAACAGAATTCTTTCCTCCCCTATACTGCGCAAAACTTCAAAGATAATTTATTTCCATCGAAACCTCAGTACGTAACTTTCTTATGTTGCTAAAATATTTATAATTTCACCAATTTGTGCATAATGGTAAATTTAATAGGGAAAGAAACGAATGCATAGGGTATAGTATTTTCTATTTCAATATATTTAAGTGATATAGAATTAAATTTCACGTTTTTGTTGATATTAAAATAATATGCATGTAAAAGAATTGCGGGGTTATTTGCTAAGGAAACAATTTTGATTATTTTGGTGACATAATCCGAACACACGACCAGCTCGAAGGTGATACAAAAAGAAATAAACGGCTTCCTAAGCTGAGGCTAGAAGTGTTAAGAATTCCTTTTGGGAGACTTCATTCAGTATTCCATCCCCCCTTATACTTCATTCAATATTCCATCCCTCGTAATTACCACCGACCCTAAATGAGAGGCAGTTGGTTTCAATTTAATGACTTAATGCTCCGTAAGTGTGTGGACCTCTAATGGTGCATCTGTTGAGAGCATATTCTTTGGATTTGGTTGAAATTTCGAAGGCTTGTTTAAAAAATATATGCACTCAAAGCATTGCCGGATTTTTTAGGAGGGACATGCATCGCAAAATCTTGTCTTGAGAGAACATCCGAAGGAATCTGGAGACATTTTCGTCTTCCAGAGCGTCGTAGTATCTTTTTCCATGTGCCTAAGCATATGCACCTATATTCTCATTAGATGCGCAGGAAATTACTTTTGGAAAACTTACAATTAGAGGTGTTCATGGAGTAGTTTGAGCTTCACTCTCTTGCTAGACCCAGATAATGCTCTATAATAGGGGAGGGGAACCCATTGTCCAATGGACGCAGTGGGCCATTTGGTTAATATGTCTGGCCAACTCGATTTAATTATTTTGTTATGGATGCATCGGAGTGTTTTAACAACCCACTGTTTGAGTACATTAGGCTTCGACCAGGAAAAAAATTGGTTGGCCACCCTTCCTTAATAGGCTCCCTCAAATAGTCCACTGCGATGATCGAAAGATCTCTGACAAAGAAATTACGGTGCTTGCTCGAGTAATTAACGCAAAGGGCACTTGTGGTAGAGACCGGAAGAAATTATGCAAAACGAAGGTGCTACACATCTTCCCTTCACCTGCTGATACTCCGCCATAGGTTGAGCAAAAACTTTTAAAAAATTCTTTACTTGTAGCCATTTTCCAGTGGGTGCCTATTATGTATCTTTAAGAATGAGCCCTCAATGGCAGCTACGGGAATCGGCATTGAGGGATCAACATGAGTGCCGAAAATCGTTCCTTTAAAAAATTGTTGCCAAGAAAAAATATTTGAGGCTTACCTTTAACTTTTCGTCATTTTATGACACATCCATTCAATTTAAACCGCTTGCATCAAGGCATTTATCAAATGATAATTCGCGCCATCAGTCAAGAAATGGTGCTTGGAGCCAGTTATATCTGAAAATTCATCAGTTGTGATGCCAGTTCTTCCACCTTCTTCCACCTTCCACATCAATAATGGTTTCCATTTGCTAAGCTTTGGAATGTATTGAATAGTCGAAAGTTTTCACCATCCATGACCGATTTGTACCGATCGTATTAATATCGATGATGACCACCAAGTAATTACGGCGACGACAGATCATTGACGGCGGCCAAACCTCTTGGCCTTGTCTCATTTGGAAAATCTCCCCCCCTTTCCCTCGATTTGAAGATGAGAGAATGCATGCATGCTTTCTCCATACTCACATGCGGTCCCGTCCGGCTCCACCTATCTTGCCTCGCCGTTGAGATTCCTTCACGGAAGGTATATCTGCGGGAGTGGGGGGAGGCAGGGAGAGAGAAAGGGCGGGTTGGAAGAAGGGAAGGGTGTGGGGGGG
>LYUA01000094.1:1786749-1798066 GCA_002093875.1 Calopteryx splendens
CCCCCCCCCCCCCCCCCCCCCCCCCCCGACCCACCCACCTGCATCACGCAAGGTGGAGCAGCGAGGGAGGTTAATATTGAAAAAACAGGGGGTTGGGGAATAGATATGAGAGGAGGGGAGCTGCTGGCTCCTCCCTCCTCGAGATTTGCCTCGCTGTCTCGATTTTGCCATCCGTACTCGGTCGATTCGCCCGCAATCGAATCCCCGGCCTCCTCGCCGCTAAGCCTCCTCTTAACATGCCTTTTCCCTTTCATCCCATCTTCGCACAACCACAGCCGCGAGGAACGATCGGAGATATTCCCATTGGCCCAAGCGCACCGTTCCGCGAAGCGTGATCCTTCTTCGGTTAGATGGGCATTAATATTTGGAAATTCCTTTTACTTGTGTTCATCACTGTAGGCGTAAAGTGAAAATTCGTCGGAACCGATTGATTGAAGGATATGTATTCTATGAATGCTTCCTCAAGAGATGTAATTTTTCATTCATATTTCATATTAAATGTATATGAACTGAATACATATGTACTTATCATCACGTGAAAAAGCCTGAAAGACTGGACTTGGTATAAGTATTGAATACACTGAGAAACCCTAATTCCAAGGTTTAGGAACCCTCATATATTTTCTTGCAAGATTTGATTTGCAGTATTTGCAATTTATTGATGGAAATAACATCAGTTAATAAAATATGCATTCATATTTCCTCGTAATCTATTGCACGAATCCATACCTGAGCATACAGGGCGAGTTCGTCAATGAAAGGTTTACATGCTATTCAGATTGAATAAAGAGCTCGGAAACCCCTGTCCCTGCTTGATCCATCCGTCTCACATTTCAATAGACGTTTGCCTCCTGGTGAACCCTGTCTACTTCTCCTCTTCCGCTCCCTCAATCCATTTCCTCCCCTTCCCCCGCCTCCCTCCCGCTCCTCCCCCTAGCGCCCTCGAGATCCTTTCCGCCCCGGGACCGCCACCCCCTTCCCCCCGATCCCTCCCCGCCCTCAGGCGAGTCTCTTTTGCCCTGGGGCATGACCTAATTCGGGTGCACCTCCGCCGCCATCTCCACCTACCGTTTATGTAAGTGTGGAGCTTTATAAAAAGGCATCCACACGCATATTATTAATAGCTGTGTAATTTTTGAAATCGTTCCATTTAGTCCCGACATGTTTTTTCTGAATTTTTTTTCATAAATCCCCTCGCATTGGTATAGTTTTCAACCTTCGAATCTTTCGATTCCTCCCGTGTGTGGAAGAGACATATACTTAAAGATTTCGTCATTATGTCATTAAAAAGTCTGTTGCCACCGCATGCGCCCATCTCCCACTGGCGCTCCTCCCGCTTTTTCATGGGTGTAGGTACTTAACTCAGTCGGCGCCCCAGAAATTCTTAGCTTCGCTCTGCTATTGTACGTCTTTTTTTACCCTTTGCTCCCAAGTCTCGCCGTTGATAGCGTGCCACTCCCGAGTCTGCGTGAATGTGAGTTGATCGCCGTGTTAGTTAGTTGCGAGAGAGTTGCGAGGCTGGGTTGAGTTCTGCTTCAATTGCGCCGTCGCGTCGGATCCAGTTGTCCTTTATTCCTCCCTAACCCCACTGACCTTGTTTAGGAACGGGGAAAAAATAGTGCTAAAAAAACGTGAGCGAATATTTGCCATTTGCGTATTTTTTTTCTCTCCAAGGATGCTGCCTATTTAATTTCCCTGGTTGTAAATTTTTTTGCACCAAATTATAGTAGGTAGGAGTTTTCCTCGACTTTTATGGGTATTTCTGGATGGATAAAAATATCCTTGCTGTGTTCATTTTATTGATTTATTCAAGAGGAAAATGGGTTTGTAATATTCCTTAAACGAATCCATCACTTTAATTGTTGCCAATTGTGGTTCTACACAAGACTTGTAAATTATTTATCTGTTAATGAAACGTTTACGTAATTAAAAATTAAAAGCAATCATCATCGGCTCATCATTGTTGAGTCATTAAATCTTAGGAGCTCTTCACGGCCGCCTTACGCGTGTATTCAGCAAGAATAAATTTCAGTTCTCGCCCTTGTTTTTTCATGCCCTACCAGTTAACTTGTGTTAATAATTCCGCATGTTTCTTTCATTTCTTAGGATTAAACTTTCCAAGTCTGTATATGGGTTTAAATATGAGGGCAAGACTTATAAATTATCTACTTCTTTAAGTAAGCACTGCATGTACAAAATCGAGCATCCTTTTTGGTAATTATTTGTCACCCCGGGCGCATAACGCCTATCAAATAATTCTTGAAGCCTTACTCCTACTTCATCAATTGCTTTTCCGGTGGAGGACGGTAAGCGTGTTGGTGGAGATGTACCTCTCATTGGAATTCTCATACGGCCGTATCGGCCGGGACGCTCCTCCGTAAGGCACTCGCCACCGAAGCCCTCAGCGGTGGGAATGGTGTCTTAAAAGGATGGGAGTTGGGATATATGGGCCTGGGATGAGATATAACCCTTCGGGGGGCCGCAACGTCCGAGGAATAAGATGGAGGGGACCGGTCTCCCGCGGAGACGGGCCATCCGGACCGGCAAGAGGCGTGTGCAGAACATCGCGCCGCCGAGGAAGGCCTTTTTGTTATTAGGTAGTAGACCACGGTTCCTCTATGCGTCCCAAATAGGGAGGCGAGGCGAGACTTATAGCCGGGAATTTATACAACCGCGTGTGAGAGGGAAAACTTGTAAAAAAAAAGAACCGCTAACCATTTATCAATCGATGGAGGGATCCAATTTGGTCCGAGAGCGTTAGTGGTCGAGCGGGGAAGTCCACCCGCGGAGTGCGACAAGCGAGGGAACAAGGGGGAGGGCTCCTTGACCGGCACGTAAATGAGGCGTACCTGTGAGATGAGCGGAAGGGGACTGGACATCCCCACCTTTCTCTTCCCTTTTGGAAGCGTATCGGCGTTTTGTTTTCTCCGCCGGGGAGGTGGAGTAATGGGGGTTCTTTGACACCTTGTCCCACCGCTACGCCCGTTCTCCCGTGAGGGTTGTACGTGTAATGCGCTTGTAAATCATTGGTTTCCAGGTGAGAAGCGACTCCCGCGGGACACACGTTCTTCATCGGAACGGGGGAAGGACGTGGGCGCAATTAGCAACGTCGTAGAGCGTTCCTCTGTCGAGCGTATGCCACTAGCCTTTGCGTGAAGAGTGAGGCAGCGCGTATAACCACGGCGGGACGCAGGGCGTTCAAGTCACCCACTTAAAGAGACACGGCAGACGCTCACGCGCGCCTTTCTGCCACCATCGAGCTTCCGAACATCGGCTACCAGCGATTGTTTTCTGGACCTGTGAAGCTTGTTTCCTTATTCCTGAATACTTACTGTCGAGCGATATTGATGCACATATTTTACGGCGAGTTACGGGTATATTACTTCACAGAAAATGGGTACATCTTTCATAATGGTGGCACTACATTTTTCCTGGTATTGTACCAAGTTTTGTCTGGGAATAATTTACCTATTGTCCTCTGAGAATTAAACGATATTATTGGCCATCATAATTACAAATAGTAGCATCAGGATTAGCGATATCGTTTATCCCTCTTGACTTTAGTAAAAGGCATATAATGTAACACTATAAAAATTTATGGATCCAAATACTGATCTGAGGTCGTATGATGGGCGTGTTGTAATTCCTGTGTTAAACGCCAAATATAGTGAATCTGGGTTCGAATTGGATACTGTTCTTTTAGATTTTATTTTCTCTGACAACCGTAAGATATCCTGATTGTAAGAACCATTCGATATAAACAACACGGCAATCTTTGTTAGCGAGGGATGAATACCATTTCTGTTTTCACTGTGAATTCGTTTAAGTCAGCGGCACAATACATACGCGAATTGAATAAAACTTTAACTCAGTCTCATGGTAATGCGTTTTCAAATCACGAATGTAGATGTATTATCATTTTTTTCCACTCAAATTATGCTCAAATCTGCGTTTAGATTTATGATTGATAATTAGGTGACACTCCGATGAAATAGACCTTAAAATCCATTGTTGGGATAAAGGTATATTTTGTGAATAGTGAAGGGGTTTCTACCTTTGCATAGAAAACAGAAAGCTACCGTTAAGAGACAAACAATCGATTCTTAGCGTTTGAGTATTGAATTTTAAAATTCCGGTTTGAGAACGAGGGCATTTGCTGTATCTCACTGCCTTTTTTTGTTTGAAACGATCTCCTATCCCATAGAAGAGTGTGCGGGAACTAGAACATAATGCACGCCTAAAGAAAGAATGCCTGCGTACGTACGTGCAAGTGTTGTGTTATGAAATCAAAATGGAATTCTTAGATCGATACTGGGTCGAAATTGAAAGCGAACAACCTGAAAGAGATGATGATCTCCGCACAGAAATAGGTTTCGTAATCAGTTGAAAGAATTAATTACGTTCAATGAGCTCGTAAGGTTAACTTCAGATCCATGAGGTTCTCCTTATTATGCGTACATTCGTATACGTGCGTCACTTTTCAGGAAAAATTTACTGCTCTGCATGAGTATGAATTTATTCTTTGGCTCGTTGTATTGGCCTATTTCATTTTTGAAAGAATTTGTGGTCTCTCTTACGTCCAATAGAAACGCGAATCTGCATGATTAAATTTTATCTAAATTAAAAAATTAAAAATATTATTTCAAAAGAAATATTTACTTTTGACATTATAGTTTTACTTTACTTAAAGAATAATGAAGTTCAAGCGTAATACATTATTCGAGCGCGGATATTTGAATTATTCACCATAGGCAAGAAACCTCCCTGCCTCTACTTTTATATTTATAAGGATTTAGATAAGTTGAAATAACTAAGATACCTACCTATTCTTATAGCTATAGAGGAGGGAAAACATTTCTATGACACAATGACGAGACATTTATATGGTTTGCATAGTCATTCCTGCAAAGATAAGTTGAATTTTGTTGGACAGTTTTTTTCAAATCGTCTTAAACCAATCTTTCGTCACACATCCGTTCCAAAACAAAGGTCATTTAACTAAAATAACAGTGTTTTCCACGTTAAGCTGTCCAAATGCCCGAAAGCGATGACATTATCTCACACATTAGTACCTACTTCGTAGGCTTTTTTCACTCTCTGGTTGAGTAACCTTGAGCAATTTTTTTCGTTTCCGCCTTATAGGGACCGTCTGCCTAAATTTTTCCTCATTTCTATAGACCCTGAAAAGGTTCCTTAAATTTAGAAAGTCTCACCTTAAGGGCAATTATGATATTTTATTAATCACTTGACCTTCTGGAGCATTATTTCCTTCTTTGTTTTTCAGCCAGTTCGCGGGATTTCGTAATTTTTATTGAGCACTTCGTGAGAGTGGGGTCCTTGAAATTTGAAGATATTTTAGTTAATTACTCTGGCTGTAGTAGAGCTACCCGTAATTTAGAAATGGATTTTTATTTATGCTCCGGAGCGTAGTCGGAATCCACCAAATTTTATTAATCTGAAATGTTTTTATTTTGGTTGCTTTAATCGTTTGAGCGTTATTCTCCTGTTATCAGGAATTCTCGTGGTTCACTTTAATCACTCACGGCCCCGCAAGAAAATGAAAGTTCATCGAATTGAATCTCAAAATAATTTTTTCCAACTTCCGTGGATTTTCGTGAGCCAGTATCGAATAGGAAACCGTTTGTTACTCCCACTGATCTAGAGAGAGGACGATGAAAGTGAAGGGCCTCTCGAAACTCGGAGTGGGTTAAATTGAGAGCCACACCTACAGGGTTTATCCTTGAGGGGAAAGGATTGAAATGAGGGGTTGGTGTGGGGAGAAAAGGGGAAGGAGATCCCTCCCTCGAGGGTCCGGAAACGGTGCGAGCAAACGTCTTTCAATAATTTCCTTTCGACCCCCCCCAACCCCCCCTCCCGTCGCCCCAAGCCTTTTCCTATTCTTGCATATCGTCCCGACAAAGAGAACTCTACCCTCACTCGCAACTCACTCTTCCTTTTTTTTCTCTTCGTCCGTCAATCTCGCTTGCCCATTCATCCCTGCTCCTGAAAGAACAGGGGTGGTTGGTGGTGGCTTCAACCGAACTACGTGGTCTCACCATTCACAATGATTCAACAAACTCACAACGATTCTTACGAGAGAGGAAGAGACCATTGGATCGAATTTGATTGGTTATTTCATTTAAGGATTTTCATTTTTTAAACATAAAACCTTGTTGCTTATTTTAATATCAGCGTTGGGCCTCTCAATTAGGCATTGCTACTTTGATGTAATATCAGTGACTTTTATGTGGATAAAACTTGTCGAATTCTCATATTCCCAAGAACTGTAGGCACTGACTGCAACGTATGATTTCACTAGTGATTTGTTTGCTTGTTATTTTTTGTTTTTTTTTCATTAAAAATTTTTTTTATTTTTTTTGTGATGAAGTTAGGTATTTTTTAAATTGCTTATCGGTTGGGAGATGGAGAATGTTGAGCCAGAGAGAGGTTGGGATCGGAGGTAGAAGGTGTTGGCAAGAATGATTCTCCCAAACAAGGGAGTTATAAATAAATAAATTATTTTATCCGGAGAGATAAGCTAATTTATTGTTGATAGATAAGTTTGTTGTTGAGTAATAAAAGGTATCGGACGTTACCGCACATCCCACGTTTTTCAGCTAATAACGACCACTTTATTGCTACTCCCTTGTTTTGTTTTTAATGTATTTAAATTTGTACCAATATATTATTTCTTTCTTATTTATTTATTTTCATTTTCACTAGTTTTCAAACCAATACTTTGTGCTAAACTTGCCATTTTTGTTTTTTTAATTGATTAAAATCTGTACCATATTCATATTTAATAAGCTATAGGAAGTAGATAACAATATCTTAGGTTCTGGAAAAATAAATAGAGCTCCATGTTCTTTTAATAAAAGGAGTTTAAGTTATTGAGAGTCCCTCGTTTTTCGCTATAGATAAGTAGTTTTACATCTGGATAGCATAACTACCTACTATTTGATTGTATTAAAGCTTAATATTTAATATACTTTGTGTTATCTCGTAAGCCATTCTAGTAGTCTTGAAGTAGTGTGTACATTTTAAATTAATGTATGCGCGTTTTAATGTCCCCCTGATGATGCACGATTTTGGGATATATTTCAGTATGTACTTCCGTGAGGAAAGGCTTTTATCGCTAATAGTCATTTTTTGCTTCCTATGACTTTATCGTTGCTGAACTAAAGTCAGGTACCACGGGGCAACCAATTGTATAGAAATTGTTCATTAAAATTACGTTTATTCTTATATCCGTAACATATCTTGTTGATTTGCGTTTATAATTTTGCCGACGGTTAAATTACGAAAATAGATCGAAATGTTGCTATCCTTCACAAGAGTATTTTCACACGGTAGGAAATTCGCATTTACGGCAAAATACATATATCCCCTGGTTTCCTCTCACGCAGCACCAATCTGACACCGAAAAAAGAAACAAAACACTTGTTTTTCACATGCGAGCATGGGCGTGTCAAAAAGCGTTTGGTAGGCTCACAAAAAAAACATCGAAAAAAGGACGCTTTTCGTGAACGGGTTTCATCTCGTGCTTCACATTTTTTTTGGCATGCGTGAGATGGATACTTTCCCACAATTTGTTCCCTTCCTTTTCATTACGCGATTTAGATTTTGCACTATGATTACGTGCTTCCTTAAAGGAAAATTAGTCCTCTCCTAAGGATAGAGGAATGGGGTGTGAGCTTCCACGGTTTCTCGAATAGTTCGAAATCACGAAACGGTAGAATTTGGAGGTTACCAGACGCCATAATTCTAACCGTCAAATCGGAGAGGAGCATAGTTTGGCAGAGAGACGTATAACGAAGAGGGAGGGAAAAAAAAACTTTCATGGATTTTCAAAGTTTATTTTGCTCGTTACATTGCTCGGCGATAGCTCAGATTCGGTAGCGAATGTAAATGAGGTAGCTTTTCTCCGTCTGGTGCCCACCGTGGTCAAAGACCATGAGTTATAATTCCGCCTCAGGCGGGCAGGATCTGATGATTCACAACGACGTGAAGTAATCTTTTCCTCAGTCGGTCTTACTACTTAGCATTCGCGGAGGATTATCGATGCTTTTAAGGGCGCAGTAGTAGGAATCTCAATGATAATTACCGGGACATAAGCACCCTATCGTTAGGCTGGAGCTTTGAGGTGAATTGAGGTGCCGTTCAAGCTCGCGTGTAAAAAGTGATCGATTTGGTGGGAAGGAACTTACGTTTCAATCTGATATCGGTGCGGTGAAGGCGTGCCCAGGAGTCGTAGGTCCAAGTGGGCACAAAATTCCGACGTTCGACCCAAAAAAAATCCGAAAAAAGGGCAATTCACTCATTTCAGAATTCTCATGGAGCTAAAAATTAATTTGCTTTGACGGATCTTCAACCATTACCAAATTCAACCCATGGCTGGGCCCGTCCGAGCACAGCCAAGCGGGCGGTGCGTCCTCCATCCACCGCCTTCTGGCACAGCTGTGTGTGTTTCCTTCCCAGCTTTCTCAACCCCTTGGTTTAGGAGTTATACTGCAAACAGAAAACATTTCATTATATTTACGTGATGATTTCGTGGCAATTTCACTCCTTTGGAGGTAAATTTAGTATAAGATTCCGTTACCTTCCGGGAAAAGTCAAAGGACCTAAAATTAATTCATTTTGCCGGGGAGTTATTTCATTCATCCCTCGTATTACGTCTCCTTTATTTTTTGTCTACTTTATTGTTTTCAAAATATAACTGGAGTTCTATAGATCCCACCCTTGTCCATTCGGTAATCGGTATCATTGTCCCTACGGTTTATTTCGAAAGCGTGCTTTGGGAGATAACTGATCTTTTTACGGGCTATTTTGGTGTTTCATTCCCATCTCCTCTTTCCTTTCCACCGTCGAACCCTCCTTGCCGTCTTGACGGGCTGCTTTGCCAAGTGGTAACGCGATAGCAGCATTTATTCTAATCTTCCTCTTGCCATTTCGTCACAGTGACTCCGGCCATTAATTTTAATTCTCATCTCACCCGTCCTTTTTTATTGTTGCCGAAAAATAAAATACACTGTAAAAACCCTCGCGCATGCGTGGTAACGGAACTTTCACTCAAACCGGCTCTTTAACGCGTTCCTTCTTCCTTCTCACGCATCTCTCACGGGCTTCGTCATCGTGACATTGAAAGTGCTGAGAAAAAATTAGCAATAATTAATTCGTTGACTTTTTTGCTTCCCACGAGGGAAAATAAATGACGTTATTCCTTACCTTTGCTTAAGCCTTGATTTTTCCTGTGATGTTTGCTCGTCATTCTATTTTTTTACAATAGGTTAAGACGGTTTAAGGTTGAATAGTTTCTCAATCGACCGGTGTATACTTTCATTTATTTTATCTATACCTTATGCATTTAAATTACAAAATAATGGATTTAAACCATTGTTTAAATTCTTCAGACCAGTACTAATACACCTTGTTCGAAGGAAGAGTTCTGATATTTGGGGTTATTAGTTAATTTTAGCTTATCAATTGACAGGGTGCTCAAAATTTGTGTCGCAATGGCTACTTCAGCAATTCCTTTTCCGCGTTGCTTATTTTATTATAGATGATTAATCTCCTGTTTTCACGAATTTATAAGAACGAATTTCTTTTGATAAGAACTAGTTAGTTAAAAACTAAAGGCAAATTGCATTCCTATCAATGTACTGCTACATTGGTATCCCTGGGCCCAATGAGTATGCTCTGATGAATGAAAATGTCACAATTTTATTGAAAGCTTTTTGGAAATGATTATTTTATTGTATACATGATACAGGTATGTAGAATGCTTCAGTGCATAGATATCTAATTAATTATAGTAATCGTCAGTACTTATGCATAAAAACCATTTCCTCACTATAATTTACTAAAGTGTCTAAATATTTTCCTTTTTTGAAAATCCTTGAGTTATGTTATTGTTTCAGCGATTTTTTAAGTAACTTTTATTTCCTTTTGACGTGGACTGTTGGTCAAATACATTATGTGGACGTCCACAAAACTAAAAGCAATAGTGCTATTTTCCTGCGAGAATGTATTTATAAATATGGTGGGTACCATTAAATTAAATTATTGATGTATTGGTTTAATCTTTGAGTAAAGATCCAGAAGTTACGACGGAACATCAAATGGATTTCGGACCTTTCGGATTAACGATAAAAAAAATTGGTAATACTCCGTAGATTTTGGCAAGACTTTTTTAGACAGCTGGTTGACAACGACCCCTGTTGCCTAAGGGAAGCTCCACCCGAACAGACGATAATTCACTCCTGGCTGATTATTTCATGGTCCTGTCCCCGACTGCGTCGATGGGTCCTATGGGAGCCAACTCCTACCCCCCCTAGGGTCCTTCTCACTTCTTTACCAGGGCCCTCGATCACCCCCTGAGCCATCCCAGACCCCCTCTCTCGCGGCCGAGGCAACAATGCATCTGCTGCCGCAGGGGCCTCTGGTCCATCTGCGAGAGGCAGACTCCGGACTTTTTTTTTGCGCCCCGCCGATCTTTTTACGTTCTCCGGCGGGACTCCCTCTCGCAGCCCTATCTTCTATTATTGTACCATACCTCATGGTGACCCCCACGACACCCGTCTTCGATGACCTCTTTTAAACTCCCCCTCTTCAGCAGCCTGTCACTCTCCCATCCAGCTTATTATCCTTAGCCGTTAACCAATGAGTCCGTAACCATCACACACTAGTTTTGCTTCGAGAAGGGGTGGAAAAATGAACCCATTGAGAAAATGATTGATATTCTTGTTGAGATAAAATAATAATGGATTCCTTTGGAAAATATTTGAGATTAAATGCCTTCGTAATTGGGATAGATATTAGGTTATGTTTACTGTGTAACCCTTTATATTTTTCCGTGTTTTTCTTTCCCTCGCTCATATTTTCCTTGGAAGACTGGATAATTCAACGCGGGCGTCACCGACAAAATTATATTGGGCGTACTGTTTCATTTACAACCGAGCGTTTAGCTTTGGAGGAGGAAAGCACTACCGGGGTCATTTTCATTTCCTGAGGAAGTCGATTGCTTCGGTCCACGGCGCCAAGATGCCGATATGGGAATGGCAATAGACAGCCGGGCACCGGAAGTGTTGCATCGCCAGAATGGCTTTGCCACCAGCCGCCCCTTTTTACGAGGGCTAAAATAAGAAAGAAGCACGCATCTTTCTCCGGGAGCGTGAGGGACAGATGACCCATCTCTCCACCAATTGGCCGGTGCAGGCTGAAGTTCGCCAAAATATCCCCTTTTTTCTGAAAAAAATGGAAGAGGGTCTGCCGTTCAGTTTTTTCCTCCCTCCCCCCCCCACCCCGCTTCACTTTCGCC
>LYUA01000094.1:1902816-1912978 GCA_002093875.1 Calopteryx splendens
CCCTTGGGACGATTCCAAAGGCTCTTAAATGTCTTGTCATCCGCTCTCATTGGTGGCAGAAGTGCTTTGTCATCTACTCCATTTTTCCGTTTTGATTTACTCCCTTTTCTTCACGCCGCCGCACTTACTTTCCTTTTGGTCTTACCCTGTCATTGAATCGTGCCTATTTCGGTCCGTAATGAGCGCAAACGCTGCAGTCCCGCTCTCGTCCTCCAAGCTTCCCTTTACTGGTCATCTTCCTCGTATGACTAAAGAACACCCAATGTATCATTCTGTACCGAGTAAATAGATTTGATTGATTTTCTGGCGAATGCTGAATTTATTAGGTATACGATTCAGGACTTACGTGAATGTTTCAAGCATGTTGAAACCTAAAATAAGAAAAAAACTTTCCTAGTGTGTTAAAATGTACGTAGTGTATTTTTTGAGGTCTTTTTAATTATAAAAATAAAGTTTGATCGTTAATGGCAAAAATATACCACGAGTATGAATGTGGAAATAATTCAATTTCAATATTTTAGATTCCAGGTAGTAGTTGTTTATTTAGCCAATATTAATCACTTATAAACATTGGTAACTGGATGGGTTTCCTTGAAAAACGATGGTGTAAAGGAAACAATATGAGTTAGAATAGGGACCTTAAGGAGAGTTTCAGACTTCACTCAGTGGAAATCCCTCAAAATAGGGTAAAAGAAACAGCAATTCCACAAGATTAGTTAATGCCATACGACCATGGATTCGATGCTGAGCGTGACCATTAGGTGAAGTCGAAACCAAGATTGTTTTGCGTCCAATAATCTTGTGGAATTGCTCTTATAGTTACCGTATCATTAGGGATAACTAATGATCTCTGAGCGAAGAATTTCCATTCCGCATTCATTCTGAAACTTGTTTGGCATGAGGCTACAGTTAAATTTAAATTAATTGAATACTCAAGGTACCCTTTACCTTTTGAATTTGTCTATACTAGTTAGAGTGCGAAAAAAAACATTATGCGTGCTGTAGAGTCGGATTGCAGTACAATTTCTCCGTTCAATGTCATGGCGAAGATTCAATTTTAGAAATAAAATGTTTTCACCAGTGCTCATTCTACCCTTTTAGGAGATTGATGTGTCTTATGCTAAAGCTGACCGATCCTCATTTTCTTCTGGGTTTATACTCATATTTTAACGCTTTAGAGCACTGTAACGTATAATTCCAAAAAAGTTACAAAATATTAACTTCAGGCACTGTCATCAGTATAGGTGGTCCTCAAAATATTTTACAAAGGACACCGTTGGTAAGATTAATCGCCTTTTTTTCTTCACATTAGACTCGTTACATAATGGCCAGGATATCCAGCAACGGCGGGGGGCAATGGCGTCTGCTATGTAATTCATTGAACAATGAATAAAACTCAAATATTACGACATAATTATCTCCATCCCGGTATTATCAGCTGTCAGCTTTCTGATGAAGAGTGTCGTTACGGAACATTGGATTGCGTGCTTTCATTTTGAAATCCCCAACAGCAGTCCATGGAGAAGTGCCATTTTAAACGCAGCTCAGTTGATTGCCCTATTTGTTAGCCCCCCTGAAATTTGTGTCCTTACAGCAGATCCATTGCTTAAGTGTCAAAAGCTGTTTCGTGTCGCTTCACAAAAAGTGCCATCAACGTTCAAGAGAAGAGAAAGGCGGGAGATTGGGTTAAATGTCCCTGAAATCACTTCATTTCCTTCCGAGAAATGATAGCGCTCGTCCGAATTAAATGCCTAATGCCCTGTTGGAAACGGGGAAGGAGGCAGTTTAACGCGATAATGTCGACTATTTCCGCGGGGACGAGGAGTTAGCCCGTGGGATAGGATGAGATGGACTCTATCCACCGACCCAAACCCGGGGGGGTTGGGGGGAACGAGACCTCCTCCCCATCCCTCTCTCACGGCTGAGGCGGCGGTGAGGCATTCCATTAACCTCCCACGCGCGGTGGGGAGAGAGGGGGAGAGAAGAGAAAGAATCGTGCAGAACCGAGTCCTGCCAAGGACGCGGCAAGAGTCTGTCTCCCTTTATGCACAAACACACACACAAGCAGCACTTGAGCTCGCGGGCAGAGGAGAGAAGTCAGGCGGACGCGGGACGTGGAGCGTCGAGCGCGGAATACACGATGCGGGATGCTCAAAAGTCACATACATAACAGTGGACGTTCATTCGCGGGGACATTTGAGGAGGGCGAGCGTCGCTCTCGCAACCCCTCTTCCCCGGCCGTTTTTCACTTTCAGGAGGCGTCCCAGGAATCTGCGGCCGCACCCAAGGTGAAGGAATAATAGGGGTCTCTCTTGGCTAAAACACCTTCCGAGCGTGACCATCAAACGATCATCGAGTTCCGCGTCTGAGGTTTCAATGTTCTGAGTTAATTGTCATCACAGTCCATCACGCGTTCATATTTCTTTGTCAACCACGCATATTTAGTTTTATCACGAAATAGGTACAGTTAAAATAATTTTATTAACCGGGCGTTTGTTTTTAATTCATTTGCTCCGTCAATACATCATTCGTTACTGGAATAAAATAATGTTTGGCTTAAACATTTGATAGAGTTATGTGGCATACAATGGATTTTTCGGTTTCAAGTTTTTATAGGCTGGAGACAAGAAAAAAGTCATGTTTAAGAGTTAAATAGATCATTTGACTCTGTACTCAGGATATGTGCTGAAACCTTTGATACGGCTACATCTTACGAACGTCGAAATGCGTTATGACTTAAAAAAATACGCTTAGTGACTCTCTTTGTCTAGAAGTCAACAAGCAGGGCCTGGTTTCTCAAATCTTTAAGTAAATGTGTCTTCCAGAAACAACCGTAGATGTAACGGAGGACATTTCAGGCTTCGTTTCCTTGTGATAAATATGCCATAAGTGCTGTTACAACTTATTATCAATAGAAGGTTGCCAATGAGAAAATTATAAGGGATTATAACTGCTTTTAAGCTTTGAGAAACGGGCCCCAGGAACCCAGCATTCGTGGAAACATGGTTGAGTGGTATCAGAAAGCGACGTACCCACTTCGATACTTCGACGTAGAGGCGTTTTAGTCTCCGTTGACGGTCTTGATGAAAGTGCATTTCGAAATGACCTATGACAAGGAAGTTGAAGGGGATTGCATTGATAAGGGAAGGGTTTTCTCAGCGGCACAGCACGGCTGCGGAACGCATTGATGGCGGCGCGAGGGATCGATTGTTCTCGAGGGGATCAGTTTTCCATCAGAAAGGTGCTGTCAGGATGAGCAGCCGCTGGTTTAATGCGGCGCAGATCCGAGACGCGATTGCAGCGTTCACCAATTAATCAGCGTTCCTCAGTAGGTGGAAATGCAGACGCTCGGCGTAGTTACCCTGTCCTCCCGTGAGAGCGTGGACAGTCGCAAGTCTAGTGTCAGGAAGTGCATCTATTTTGCTAGTCTATCAATTTGTGGGTTATTTTAAATGTCTTGACTTTTATCTCAGTATTCAGCTTTCACTAAGAAAGTAAGAATATAAAAAAAGAAAAAATATGGTGTTCGTGAACTTTAATTTTCTTCCAACATACCATTGCCTAAGATTTTTGCATAAAATGGTTATTTACTTTACTGTCATGAACATTATGCATATACAGTTTATATTTCTATGTGACTGAAGATTTGTTAAATCACGAAGGGGAGCTTGGGAGCCCTTTGTTACACAGATATTGAATTCACCGTATAAATACTGCGTTAATTAGGAAAAGTTTACCGAGTTTCTCCTTATTGTCGAATTAAGATATTTATTTGAAAAGGTTTTCTTTCACTCATTCTTGCGTAAAATATGAATCTTAATTTTCTCGTAAAATAAATTCTGCTGTGAATAAATTTATTTAAGCAAACCTCTGTGAATAGCTAATTTCTCAGCGCCGCAGTGAATATTTGATAGCAGCATGAGGACCTAATTTTTTGTACCTTAGATTAATTTATCGCATTTTCTTTTTTTTATTGAAAATTCTTGGAGATCTACATCACAATTTGTATGCACTCCAAAAGAAACCGTTCTCAAAACTCGTAAATTATATGACCTTCTCTACCTTCTAATGCCTTGTGGTGGAAGGCTCATTCGCGTCACCGTGAAAGACACTGGATGCGACTCCCTCATTCTTTCGTTGGTGTATCCATTGAAACTCATTGACCTTTCAATTCAACTCTTCAAGCCATATCTCTTTCCCATATCTTAAGTACATTCCGGTTGAGTGGATAGTACCCGGACGTGTTATGTGGCTCCTCCTCTGATTTAATATCCAGTAGAGGAATATTTGAAAAGCAGCCTTCATACGCAACACTGGTTGCTCGCAGCAATCTCCTGTAGAATGTCGTCGGTGGGGAGAGAATGGCGAGGAAAGGAATTTGTTGGATCGGGAGTCTTCGGCTCTTCCTCTACCCTCTTCTCCTAGTCCTCTAATACAATTAAAAAAAGCAGATTTTATCAATATGTCGTGTGTCGGATCCCGCTTCATGCTGAGAGCCATCTTTAGAAGCCAGTCTTCCTCCCGATCACGTGGTAACAAAGAAGGTTACCCGGCATTCCTCTCTCTTCCACCTCTATCTCACCATACCTCTTTCTCTCTCTCTCTCTGTTTCTGTCTTCCTCTGGAGCTGTATTGATGGAGGCGTACCTTGAAAAGGCAGCTTTTTTTAAAGATCGTGTACGCAAAGGGAAGAGGATCCCATGTCTCCGGGACATGGCTCCGTTACATGCGAGTCTGGATGTTAGCCGTAATAGACGAGCGGTTTGCTACTGTTTTGTCCCTCGGGTCAGTCAACCTTACAAGTGTGCCGCCAGAGATCGCTCTGCGGGACACAAGTCTTACGGGAATCGAACAGGGATCTCATTCGCATGTTTATTTGCTCGAATTTGGTTCCTTTGATCCGCATGATCGATTCCTGGGATCGAATCATCGGTGTGTTTCTCGGGAAAGATGGTGTCCGAGAGATTAAATCGGTGGTTATTTGGTTGTAGCATCGAAATTGTTTCGGCCTTAAAATAATATAGTGTGTACCAGATAACTAGTCGACCGACGATTCTATCTGCGCTCTCTTGCCCCTTCGGGGAGCCACCATCCATCCTTGATTTAGTCTGGTCGAGAACCTATTTGCTCTCTTTACACTATGCAATTAGTTTCCTAGTATTGAATTGCACAAAAATTAGAAAGGAGTCATTTAACCGTTAATAAACTCGGAAAGAATTTGGTAATCAACCCGTGCTTCTATGCTTGTTGTAGATAATGATTGATAAATTATCATGCTAGAACAGGCGATTAAGTACTAATAGTAAGTGAACGATTAATCAAGGATACCTAATTGCTTTGTTATTATTTTGTCCGTTATATGATACCCTAATTAGCTCTTAATTTCAAATGTTCCAGGGAAAAATTTCTTCATCTACTTCTATCATTCACAAATGCCTGTTAATATCGAAACATAGCAAGCCGATGCATGCCCACAAGGATCCCTTCACCACCCTGCCTTGGGAAATTTACATTTTTTCTCACTCAAGCACAGTAAACGCTACTTTTTAAAAAACATTTTAAGGTCAAACAACCACTTAAACTTAAGAAAACGGAATATATTAACGTTTACAGGAAACCAGACTTTAAACCAATGAATCAATTCTATATATGGGCTCCACTGTTGTAGAAAACGCATTCGTGAACAACACGTATCCCCCTAACTCTGGCAACGGAATCTTTTGTCAGCGTTGAACTCGCTGCTCTGTATCCTTGGATGTTCTCGAGGGAAAGAATTCTCATTTATTTGTTGGGCCATTCAACCTATTCGAGAGGAATTTATGTGCTTCGTTAGGGAAAACTTTAAATTCAGCATGATTCAACCTAATGCGATCTCATTAGGAAATATCTCCGCGGTGCTCTTATATGGTAGATGTGTTGTGATATAATGTAGATGTCCTATGGGTAACTTTAAATGTGTCACCGGCATATAAGGGAAACAATCAGTCCTATAATTTCATTCCTCAGGAAAGGCGTTGTTATTTTTGTACTAGGAAGATATTCCCTTCAAATGAATATCTGTCTCTGAATGACCTTTTGGTCAGTATACCCAAATTTAGTTGTATGCTTTGGATTAGTTGGAAGAGGGAAATAAATTTATTTCAACTCCGACGAAAGAGTTTTATGAGAAAATATGAAGGAAGGGTTTTGCTGTGTAATGCTGAATTAGGAATTTAATAGATTCTGTTTATAATTTTTTATCTGTAGAATATTTTAGCTGTTTAAGTAAATTTTTAAGGAATTAGTTCGTTCTTCATAAATGATTTATTCTTGCTAGTACAGGATTCGTGTTAATAATTTTCGAACAATCGCAATCGCATTTCAATCGATTGAAAATCAGTACCTAACGTAAGGCCGCTGTTTTTTGGTAGGTACTTATACCTTTCTACACATGGCATCTTCTTTGCTACTTAACAGAAATTATTTCAGCATAAATGGATTCCTGGTTCAATACCAGCTTTTTACCTTATTCGACTGCAAATTATTAATTAAATTCCATTCCACTTAATTTAATAATAATTTTACCACTCTATTTCCTTTATGCCTTTTTACTTAAAATATGCACAGTACATAAATGCATAGTTTATGCTGTATTCAATTGTTTTTAAAGACTGTTTACTGTTGCTGCTTCTGATCTGCTCTAGCATGTTTGGAAAGAACAACCATGAATCAACTCCTTTCCCTTTTTATTAAGACATTTTTACGTTGTGGTAATAGTTTTTCTATATCCTTGGGATTAAAAATGTTCAAAAATAAAATTGCAGGTTTTAGCCTACCTAAGCGAATGTTTGCTGTCTATACAATTTAGGATTTGTTTGTACGCATGGCTATCCAGGTTAATGTCAACTCCTGTCACTCAAAAATAGTTGATTAATATTTCACTTCATATCATTTCATCATGATATTTTATAGCACTTCGTTCTTCTGGAATGTGTGGGTGTTCCGTGGTTAAGGTGCAGGCGTGAGAGAGAAGGTATTGTCGGAACTACGACGATGTTGCAAGGGAAAATGAAATCCAACTGACGTTCAATGATATGGCCCGACTGTTTTAGTGGCATATCCTTTGCGTTATTCAGTGGTTCCGAATGTTATTCTGTTTTTATGATACATTTTGTCATTCCGTTGGCGACTGGGAAAGGCCAGCGCACGCCTGCAGTTGTGGGCCATATCGCACATACCTACACTGAGGTGTCACTCACTTCCTTTCGAGTATCCATCCGTCGACGTCTCCCATGCCATATAGGATGCAACCAGGCTTACCAAGTTAAGTGAGTCTCCCCTTTAAGGGATTTCGAGTTTGGAGTGATCAGCTTTCATGACCGAGTGCCTTTCCTAAATAAAAAAAAACCTTTGAGAACCTCCGGAATTGATAACTCTTTTAGCTGACGTTTCTTGTTATTCACGTAGAAATGCTCGTATTTTGATTTTTCTTCGCGCGCTCTTTTCTTCCACGCACTCGAGATCGAGACTCATAGAGAAAACAAAATGGTTTTTGAGCACCCAACGTAATTTCTTCAGTGTAATTATAAACTTTGTATTTCCAATTTTTATGCACAAGACACAAACAAGTATGCACATGGAGTATGTCTTGGAGAAGAGGGCTCCGTGATGTTTGCCAGCATCTGTAAAAAAGACATAATAAATCATTTGTCGATAGCCAAAGAAGGATATTGATGGAGCTTCCATATGTAGAAAGCTAATCAGATTCACAATTGCAATTAGATTCGTGGAACTCATCTCTAATTGTAAGTATTAACGTTGCCTGTGAATGCAGTTTTGTGAATAAATAAGGAAATGCAGGAACAATCAAATAAAAACTAGTGTTTCTACTAAATAGCCGTTTTCTTAATGGTTGTCATATGCCACTCTTCTTTCTTTTAAGTAAAATATTTCCGCATAACTGATGTACTCCAATATAAAATATCCAAATCCTGATTTTCATTTGGTTTACGCATATTTTACCTTTTGTTTAAATCATATTCTAATGAATTGTCTTCCTTTTTAATATTTTTCTGTTGAACTTGACGGCTACTGTTCGTCTAAACTCTACCCATTGTGTTAATCAAGTATACATTTATTCAGTAATCAAGTTTGAAAGAGAAGTATGCAAAAAAAGGGGACATGAAGAAGGGATTAAGAACCATTTTCTTAAATGTTTATATTCTCGTTGACGCCCAAAGTCTGTATGCACCCATAGGCTTCTTACTTTCTAATTGCAGTTCCAATATAACAATCTTAACACTCACCAAAACTCTCCAAATACTGGTAGAACTTTGAATTGAGATTGAAAAACACCAGGTGAAAAGGATTCTTGATGCTCACCTCTTCCCCCGGGCAGGTATGATACAATGCGCCTAACTGCAAGTTAACCGTTCCAATGCGCTCCTGCGATCAAGATAAAAAAAAGAGAGAAACACTTATCGGAGGGGCCCTCCCAATTTAAAGATACTGTTACATGGAAGGCGGCGGCATTCTTTTGGCCCTGTGATTAGGTTTCTGATGAATTGCCATCTTAAAAGACGCTCTCCGAGCGTGGTTTCGAACTCTTCACGATTGACTCTTTCTTCAAGGGCATCGTTTTCCTCGCTGCGAAACGTGCCACGACATCCTCTCTAAATCTGCCATTTCCTCGCTTTAGAAACTCCCTTCGTTTGTAGTCGTCAAGCGTCTCAAAAACAATTCCAGCCGATCGAGCATCATTGCAGATAGGTGCATTGCCATCTGTGTGCATGCACACGCCTTGGCCGGAATAGCCGTTTTCCATCAGCGCTCCCCGACTTTGATTAATGGCATTGTGACTTCTTCATGCCTATAAAATAATTATTTTCATATCAAATACAGCCGCTCGTTACATCCTTCATGTAATTGATTTTCAGTAGGATTTGTTTTTCAGTTTGTAGCAACTAAAAGAGTTCCAGAAGTTTAATACATTTTAAGAGTATTTCTTATTTGTTAGAAGGTTGTAATTTCGTCATTTTGAGTTCCTTCATCTTTTTAATTTGGATTGACGAGAACACTTTCTTTTGTATTCAGGACAGTACATAATATTTGCAAATATTCCCTTCTGATTTTTAACTTACTAATATATACATTAGTGAAAGGTCGGAAAAACCTACCTAGGGAGTCTTTCCAACGTAAAGGAAATTTGGGAATACGTACCTAGTGACACAAGATAAAGAATGTAGCTGTTGCTATACATTTGAAGGATAGGTCGTTTGCTTGCTTTGGCTATTTTTTATTCGTAATGCCATCGCAGTATACTCTAACCATGCTCGCATTGTAGGAAGATCACATTTCATCTACAACTTTACATGATTGGAATTTTCAAAATGGCATTTGTGTTTTTTGATTTATAATTCGGCTTTTTATCAACCCAGCGTAACTTGATTGGAAGAACTAGCTGAGACGTCAAAGGGTCAATTGGACACGAAAAGATAATTACTACCTTCCATCTCACTTGTCTCGTAGAAACTTTTCCCGCTAATAAAATTTCCGCACCGTTACGCTCAAGAAAAGTTTCATTCATTACTCCGAGAAGATTCAACAAAGGGTAGGTACATCGGTTCTTTAAGGAATCTTAAGAAAATGAAAATTGTTACTATAATGGTCGCAGACTTGGGCACAGTATCATTAGAGAAAGAACTGTTTAACGCCCGATGGATATTGTGGAAAACATTGAGATCGGGTTGGGACACTCCCAAATAAGGAATCAGTAATCCGTGTTCGGACATAATATTTGCCGATGGAATCAAAATGATCAAAATTGGGGAAGTAAACGCCAGAAGCAATAAATTCAGGGAAGCCTATTTCCCGCGAAGAATACGTCCTTGCATACAATTGGTGGTCCTTTCACTAATAATCTCATCCCTTTAAAGCTCTTTTCCTTTTCCCCATCCGGTCGATATTTGTCACCCCTGCCATGCGCCAATGGAGGGAAGGCAAGTGCATTTAGATCTCGGGTAGTAGTGTCAAGTTCATTCACTTGAAGCCATGGGTGAAATAACAACAATTTTGCGTGCGCACTAATCGCCACCCGGCAAACTTATCCGACTTCGCGCACCAACACGATAATATGCGTTTTTCGCAGATGGCTCAGCTCACGCCCGAAAAAAGCCACCTCTCT
>LYUA01000094.1:2093162-2106906 GCA_002093875.1 Calopteryx splendens
GCTGCCCCCCCCCCCCCCCCGCCCCTATCGCCGGCAGTGTGGTTTGCCGGGTCCCGAATTGATTCTCTTCCCGTAGGACGGCGCCCTTTTGAGGCGTAATGGAATGAAGGGGGCGAGGGCATCCGAGGGCGGCGGGGCGTCGGAATCCCGTAAAACGCCGGGATCCTCCGCCCCAAACGCCGCCGCGCTCCTTCCCGCCCCGCGGAATCCTCCTCACCCTCCGCGGGCGCGCGCACGCCCCCGTCGATCGGAAATGGACGGCACGTCCGCCTCCTAAAAGCCCCCGCGGTGGCGGTGGACGCTGCCAGTTTGCGGAGCGCGGCGACCGACGCGGCGACCGACCGACGTCTCGGCCGCTGAAAAGGCCGCCGTGTCGCCGTCATTGAGGGGCTGTCAATTCCGAGTGCACGGGGTACAGGATGTGAGCACTTAGCATCCGCGCGGGGCCGCAACACGCCTCGCTGACCACTTGGCAGCAATTCCACTGGTAGGCAGAAAGCGGGGGTCATCTGAGGTTTCGCCTCCCCCCTTATCCCCCCCCCCACGTTCGGAATCCCGCTACGTCGCAAGCCGTAGAACAGCGAGTGAGTCAAGGGGGGGGGGCANCGCTACGTCGCAAGCCGTAGAACAGCGAGTGAGTCAAGGGGGGGGGGGCACCTTTGGCATCTGTCGTGTTGCGAGACGTCCCGCTGATTCCCCGCGTCGGGGGTCTCTTCTTATTGGCCGCGGATTCTTATTTCTCCTTCGTTCCATTGCTCAATGACTTCTTTAGGTTTAAGGAGAGGGTAAAACGTAGGGGTGCCCACGCATGAATGTCGATGGTATCCGTCGTTTATTGCCATGTTTTGTATCCCAGACCATTACTCATAGACTTTCGCTAACCGACATCTTCTGAGGGATAAAATCTTGATTTCACTCATATTTCCACTTTAACATAAGATGAATCTTCAATTTTCTCGGATCGAAAGTTATTTACTGCCCCATCGGTCTGCATGTTAGTATAAGTGATAATAAAATCGAAAATACTCTACGCCATTTTCTTATGACCGATAGTTTTGTGATGGTCGCTAATAGTTTCAGTGGTGGGCATAACCGAGGAGAGACCCTTGTAACGATATAGGTGACACTCCAAGGCATGGTGACACATAGCTAGAAATTTATTTCAAATTCCTACCGTTAATACAACGATAGTGAAACCAAGAAGAATACGCAGGCGTCTTTAAGAAATGTGAAACAAAAATGTTGCTAAAGAATCTCCGGCTTCTTTAAAATTATATCCATAGTTAAACTTATTTTTTATTCAGCATAGCCTAATTTCTAATTTTTTTCTTATATTATAATCAGGGGAAGTGGTAGCCTAGTGGATAAAACTTTCAGCTATTTACCGTAGGGCCCTGGTCTGATTAACAGAGACTTTGGACACTCCAATCTTGACCTAAGTTGTGAGATTTTACAGGTATCAGAACTTCCTGGGAAATCCGAGGCCGACCCTCTGCCCTCATGTGTGAATTTCACACGGCGTAAGGCTTAGCACGAGTTGATCGCTACCCTCACCTATCAAACAAACCTTGGAGTTGATTACTGTTTTTTTCTATATTTCCGAGCCCGCATTGTTATTCTACGCTTTGGCCACATCTCTCCAAAACCAGACAGCACTTCTGTGTGAAGCGTATTGATTTAAGCGCATTGTGTCCTCGACTGGTTCAAAATGAATGATTTTTCGCTGGCTGCTGTGGATTACCAAATTCATTTTCCAGTCCTAGCTTACACATCCCTCCTAGTAACACTACGGAGGACTGCATTTTTTATCTTTTCTTGTTCTTATAGTATGCTTTATATAACTATAATTATGGGTTAGCATCATATTTTTCTAGAAGTCGTAAATTATACGCAATTTCATGATATAAACGTAAGCAGATAAATAACATGATGCATTTTACAAAGATAAAAAATGGATACTGAAAATAATCAGCCCATTAATTAATCATAACCATGCAAGTGACTGCTGAGTACCTGCATGATGGTTCATAAAGATCGCTAAGTATGTCGATAAAGGAGATACCTAAACTTAAAGAGTAGTACTTATTGTCAGTTTGACTGGCGAAGGAGGCAAAAACTGAATGGCTTGTCGTGATTGATGTGCTATTAGCGACCCCAAAAGGCCGTCTATAAACGCGTGAAATAGGGAATCTCTTAGCATATTACGTGCGTGAAGCGTTCGTCACTTTTTTTTGGAACGTCGTCAACCCGTGATGTTCCTTCCAAGCCTTTTCGATGCGAGCTGCTGCCTCCCTCACCTTTTTTGTCCAAACTGAAGTGAAAAAGCCCGGCGTCTTTCTCTCACCCTCTCTCAACGTTCCTTTTTCCGAGAATGACCAACCACTCTTTATCATAGCCTCCCGAATCTCTTCCTCCCCCATCCATTTCTCCTCCATCCATTCCTCCTCCATACATCGTGGTCCCAAGTCTTGAACCCTGCAATTTTCTTGCGCCTGAAAATCCAAAGGCGTTTGATACCGTGCATCTTGCACGTCAGTGTATATATAAAGATAGCATGATTCAGTGCGGCATCGCGGTAATTCGGGAAAAATGTTCGTTTAATTTTTTCCAGTTCTTCAATAGATCAGCGAGGCGTTTAGTGCCTTCGAAGAATAGGCTTCAAATGGATTTATTAATTTTTTTGCTTTGCTTAGGGAACCTTGCTTTGGGGATGGCTCAAACTTTTCCCAAGGGCCTCGTTTGTAAAGTAAATGCTGTTACTTTGGAGGTGGCGTTACATCAAAGAAATCTCAGACCAGTTCCGTAAGTGTGTATACCTTCCCGAGCGAAAGACATATCTAATCATCATCCGATACCTAAAATCAGTCTAAATTTTCTTTGCCGGCTATGGTATCATTATGTACTGAGCATTATGAATTTATTAATCTTCGTAATATATTTTATTTTACGGTCTCACTTTTAGTCGTTCACGCCCACTCAAATCTAATCATATTACATGCATTCTTTTTTCATTTGAAGATACGTGATCATTTCCCATGTGATGACTCGATTTTGGTACCTTTTCATTATCTTTTCCTCGGCAACTTTTCATTCTGACCTTGAAAAATCAGTTATAATCGTAATAAAAAAATCCAAGCTCCATGGTATGTTTAGAATGCTGGATCATGCTGATAAATTAAAGGAAATCCACCTCTAGACATATAATGAATGGTTTTTCTCTCGCACAAATCATAAAAAACAGAAGATGGAAATGCAAGCGGGCATCTTATATGGTTTCCTTGTGTA
Organism: Calopteryx splendens; assembly: GCA_002093875.1. Lineage (NCBI taxonomy): Eukaryota > Metazoa > Arthropoda > Insecta > Odonata > Calopterygidae > Calopteryx > Calopteryx splendens. Next base: position 2,096,448 of record LYUA01000094.1, read on the forward strand.
GGATTAAACAGATCCTCTTGTCTTTCATTTGATATAAGGCACAAATTGATTTTTTGCTCGTTAAAAAGTTTCTTCTATTTATTTTACAAATTATTAATACCGAGGCACTCTTGCCCTCTCTCTTTTACAACTGACGATCGAGCTAATCTCGTCTCATCCCTTATGTCGGTCTGCAAGTTAATATGTTTCCCTATTGACGCTGGGCATAGTTTTTATCAGAGAATATTCTCTGCGGATCATTCTCTGCTCTCAAAATACATCCCGATTCATCCGTGTTGGTGAATCCCCCCGGCGACTGCACCAGCGCCATCCCACGGGCCCCCCTTCCCGCCCTTCCCTCACCCCTACCGAGACTTCCCATCCTCTCGCCCCCCTTCCACTCCCACCCCTCATCCTCCTCGGACGGCCCTCCCTGGGCTGCCTCCTCTCTGTGGAATGCAGACGCCTCGAAACAAGCCCCTCAGCCGTGCGAGCGGGAGTGCGTGTGTGTTTGTCTGTGCAGGACGGGCTTTTGCCTGGAGAAGAAGTTTCCTCTGTTCATCCCATGTCGCGAGGATTCACTCCCGTCTCCAGACTCATCCTGTCCCTCCCTCCTCTGCTCTCACCCCTATCACTCCTCCGTGCCCCCCTCCCCCACTTAACCCACCCGCCCCGAAGAGACATGACCACGCCAACGGCGTCTCTTAGGTACCTACCTACCTCTATGCCTGCGCGTACTCTCTTTCCCACTCCTCCCTCCCAAGCCAGCCTCCTCCCCCGTCGCCATGGCTCCGCTCGCTTTTTTGTCACTTGCCAGAGGAGATCACTTGCAGCCCCTTCCCCCTCGGCATCGACGACGATTGCGTTGTCGGGTCTTCGTGCCCGGCGGCCGATCGACTTCCCTCGAAGAATTCTGATTTCTAAGGCACTCGATATCTTACCTCCGTCCACAATCAACGGTCAATTTTGACTATTGCTTCATACCGTAAGCTTCAACCCAAACGTCTCTTTGATGGTTAAAAGAGCGAAAAAGAGGGCATGCGGTGTGTGACACTCGCATTTACGGTAAGGAAGCCAGTTTCTTTCTTCCAGGAATTTCAGAACTCTCCTGGCTTACTCCCAGAGAGTTCTGAAATTCAGGCCGGTTGGGTGTAGCTGAGGTTATTCAGAGGTTTTATTCGGATTTGAACTCAGGATCCACGCAGACAAATCATCTACGCGCCTCTTCTCTCTCTCTCGGTTTCCCATAGGTAAATGACATTTTTATCCTGGCCTCCGTGCAAATAAAATTCCTTGAACGTTTGAACTTGGTTATAATCCATAAGATTTCGCGTACAAACTCGTTTCTTAAAAGATCATATTTACGTCGTGTGTGTGTGTGGCCGAGCGATTGATTAATGTTTTTAGGAGTATCGAGCCAGTCAAGTCATTGAGGTGTATAGAAGTTATGTTTAGCTTATGAAAGATTGCCATCCGTAGAAAAAATATTATTGCTTCTTATAAGAGATTTTCGCAATTCTGAAATTCTAAATTCTGCTACTAATACTCCTTAATACATTTTTAATTTTTGTTGTTTTATACTGCCGCTGTTGATTCTCAGGCTCAGTGTGGTAATTTATGGTTCTTAACGTGAACTCTATATACCGCAAGAAACTATATTAACCGAACGCAATTTTTAGGTGGATTTTTTCCACTTCATTTGTTATTCATCGGAAAAATAAATTATGCATTATTTTTCTCCAATTTAACTTCCAATCGGATATTGTTTCCATGATGTTGGTTTCAGTGGACCTTATTTTTTCCTTGGACAGTACAGGGGGCACTTCGACTGGGGATGCTGCTATCAAACGAAAGGTACGAAGTGAATAATTTCTGGAAAATCTAGGTCAAAATATGGCGAAAGTAACTCGCCACGCAGTCTATGTAAACACTAGCCCTTTAAAAAAATCGTGGGAAAGCAAAATGTATCGGTCACCATGGGCCTCCCCGCTCTGTTATAACGTCGGAACAATGGAATCGTCAAAAATAATTACCCGTCACCCGCCACGGAGACATTCACACGGAACATATTAATTCTCCTTATTCATACGCGCCCATTAGACGTGAAATCACCATTTTCACCCTCTTGCACCGTGTAATTTCCCATGACCTCCTACACCCCCGCCTAGAGTTCACCCCTTTTCCACCCCCACTTGGCTTAGGGGGTAGAGGAGGGGGTGGCCTCCCACGACGTCTCCGAAGAAACCAACAATGCCCAGATACAATCCCCTCTCACGTCGAAGGGAATCCCTTTCCCGAAAGCCCGACTTCATTATGTGCATGGTTATCCATTTCCTCCAATCCCCAGGGTCATCCTCGTCCTACGTTCCCATCGAAAATGAGAAAAGGGGCACGCCCTATGGTCTTAGGCCTCCACTCCATTTTCCTCCTCTGGGAGCAGACGCCTTCGTCTCTGCCTTGAAGGGCTCCCATCTCGGTGCATCGGTGAACTTATCATTGCTATCCTTATTGACAGAACTCGTTTTTAATTGACGCATTTGATGAAAATCGTAATTTGAAGATAACACTGTAACACGTAAGTATAAGTGAGAGTAAAATTTGGATCAGTATCCCTCAGGTATTGGAAATCGTCATTTTCCACAAATTTCTGTGATTTTATGCTACTTCCACAATTATTTGGAGAATTAATGAGGCTATTTTTATCTCATATTAATCCGAAATTTTTAATTTGGAACGTTTTTATAAATCATGCTCGACCCAAACAATCCTATTTGAGTTTTGTATTGTTGTTACCCTGATGTCTTTTTATAATTCTAGAATCAATTAAAATGAACAATCGTCAAGAGCTTCAGGAATTGTCAAATTTGGAAAAAAATCGTTACGATAGGTATGTGAACTGCGTTTTAATATTCACGATAGCCAAGGCCTATACTCCATGAATAAATAATATATTATATCACTTGTAAGTGGAAAGGTATGGGAATTATGAAATAACGTGATACCTTTTGTGTTTTTTTCCATTCGCCAGAATTGCTGAAAATATTCTGCGTAAATTAGATCGTTTCGTCATTCAACATTTCTTCTCTTAATTGTTTGTTTGGCCTTGGTCTCTGAGAGGTCCTTCCAAATTTAGAATCCCACGTTTTGAGGAACGAGACTTGTCTTACGGGATTCTTGCGATAACGGTGGTTTCTATTTATCATAGCAGCTGTTTGCCTCTCTGAAATGGCGCGCTTTCTCGTGTTTGGGAATAGGCTTTGATGGTACGGTACGAGGAATCAGACTTAGAGACTCCATTTGGTTGAAGTTGTATGCGCAAATGTTTTCGATTTTTCACCTCACAAACATCCGCCAAGAGCTTTCGGCTGGGAGTGAGGCTCAGAGAATAACTGGTCCTCAGCATCCCAGGGGTTGGAAATGCATTTAGGTACTCTAGCCGTGGGCTGGGAACTACACTTCTCCAGGGGTACAACTGAGTAGCTAATGCCTCTTAACTTTATTTTGTTTTTATTTTTGCTGTCTAATTTCTATTTTCAATGGAATTCCTTTCTTAAAGGAAATGTGTACCTATTATCCTCATCTTTTTGCTGCTCAGTATGTTTACTTACAAGTAATTGTAAATTGGAATTGACCACACTTCGGATTCGATTTTTCCCATTGTCATGAATGCATTGGTATAGGTATAATCGATTCCTTCGTGCTGTGCAATCAAATAATAAGTAGTTTTCTAATGTATTTATCACTGCCGAAAACGTCCGAGACATGCCGGCGAGACGTGTCGTCCTGTTATGTCCAACTCTGAATCCACATCATAAGATGATCATATCCCACGAATCTCACGTTTTTATTCGTTGCTCATCATCGGCAATAAGCAAACCAAGACTATTTCCTTTGAAGAGCTCCGGTGAAAAATTACTGCCAGTATTTCTAATCTGCTATGGTCCACGGGGAAAATAAATTGGAAGTTTTAGAGATTTTTTGAGCTTCAAAAACTACTCATTCATTATGGCTGACCCTTCGGTGATTACCATATTCAAAAGATAATTGATTGAGGATGAGATTGGCTGAAATCAATCTCTATCAGTTATTGTTAAAGCACCAGTTTTCAAAAGCCCGGGTCTTTTGTATTTTTTTCCCAATCCCATATTACCCAACCGGGTGGGTGATTGGGAAGTTTTCCCCTCAGCTTCGTACGTGGTCATTTACGTTCCGTTTAAGGCTTATAGGCATTCGAGAAGGAAAGGGCGCTATAATGAATCGCATTAGGCGTTCCTCTATCTCGAGCTATTAATTAGCGCCGTGCTTTTAATTCCGTCCCTGTCGCTCGGGAGGTGTTGTGATTGATCGTCAAACTTAGGGGTGGACCGGCCAATTTGCATCCGTAATAAGCCCTCAACACGCGTTCGCAGGGGGTATTTACTTTTCTCCAGGGCAACATCAAATATCCTAACTGCTATTATGACGCTAAACCACGCTCCGTGGATATGGGTAAGGTGCCCCCCCTGAAATAAAAAAGGGCGAAGAGGACGAAGTCATGGAGAGCGGCGATAAAAGACAGATCAAAGCACATTTGATTTCAATATTTATGGGATAGCCCCAATAGAGGGAAGCACTTAAGGAAGCATTTCACCTCATTTCGTTTTGTTATTTATTGGGGACGTTACGATCGGATTTTTATAGGATCGTAAAGTTCCATTCTTTGTTACTTCATTTGTTCATCTGCTTGCCGTGCCTTATTAGGGAGATTTATGGCGGCATTGACTGGTACCATTAGCCTCACTGATACCTCCGATGGTGAAGTACTTCAGATTATTGAGTCTGGAAAGTGTTATTTTTTATTTTCACGTAATCAAAATCTCTTTCATTACCATCGGTAAAGAAAAACTGAAAGGTTATAAATATGTGTACATGTCATTTGAATTAATAGTATTCTTGTAAGTGCTTTTAGGATTTTTCCAGATTTAAAATTCCGGATTTTTCAGATTCCATATTTTCCAGAGTTGAAATTACGTAGACGTATCAATTATCTTGTTACCTGATTGTCGTTCGTCGATTAGAGCTTCCATAAGTTGGGTTGCGCGTTTGACGGCAGCTTAACAGTAAACATAGGAAAGTTTAAAAGAGGAATGCTGCTTCAAAACAAATAGTCTCGCAATTCCTGGTGCTTCGCAGTATCTTAAATCCTCTACAACCAGAATTTCAATAAACGTCCCGCAAGAATAGGATGAAGGACTGCTAATTTTGGGACCAAGATTTTTCTTTGGGCTCTGAAGCCATCTCGCAGACATGGATATGGAGTATTTTGGAAGAGGAGTAAGGATGGAGGAAAACCCTTCATCAACATAAACATGCATACACAATACTCTTCACGAAGACGCCGAGAGTTCACCGTTCCCACTCCGATCTTAGGGTTTTTGCACCAAGTTCATTGCTGGCAGAACACGCTTCACGGAGTGGTAACATGGAACAATTTTGCCTCTCCCGGGAATGTAACCCGGTCCTTCGAGGAGTTTGGTGCTCCAACTGAATTCACGTCGACCGCTCAGAAGACGAGTCTTTGGACCAAGATTATATATTCAGCCTACCAAAAGGAATCGATTGCGACCCAAAGGACTTCTCCCAGAAAATACACCGTCATCCGTTTTGAAAAGTGGCTCAATTAACCCCTTCGAGAATTTCCTCCTAGCTGGAGTATCCTGTCCGTCCCAGCGGAACGCCACGGGGACGCATCGCATAGCGGCAAGGTCAAGGGGGAAGGGAGACCTCCGCCCGTCCCGCCCACCGCCCCCGCACTCCCCCCTCAATCCCCACCACTTACCTTCCTCCTCCGTGCCTCGCCTGCCCTCCTCTGACCCTCGGAGCCCGGGCCTCTGTTATTTCCCCGGCTTCAAATTAATTGGATTTTCGAGGAGGCATTTGGCGTTTTTTTCACTCCCCCCCCCCTGCCTCCTCCCCCCACATCTCGCCCGGTGGAAGGTAAAGGTGAGGTGGGTGGGTTGGGGAGGTCTCGCCACTCCCACCCCCTCCCCCCCCCCATTCCTCCCCCTCCACTCCCGTCGCTTCCTCAAGCACCGGGGGTCGCGCCGAGATCCGTGGGCGGGGATTGGTAGGAGGGAGAGGCGCCAAGGTTGCAAGACCGGGAGAGACGAAACGGGAAGAGGGCAAGGAAGCGCGCTTTCGCTCTCGTTCCCTCGCCCACCCGCCGGATTTATTGCTCTGCTCCTTTATTTTTCTTCCACTCCGAAGACTCTGAAAATTGATCTTCTAATCCTTGTGTGCCCGACCATATCGAGCGAGAGGGCCCCTGTCTGTGGGAGCAATTTCTATATAATGTGAATAATTAATGTGAAAAATATTGTGGACTCATTGCGAGCCAGTGAGAACATTTTTCGATGGTAACTACCAAAATGCTCCAGCTCATTGTTAGTATATAACGAGCTTCGAGATATTTTGGATTAAAATTTATAAAATATCTTAGTATTATTATTTAACTTAAATTTAAGACGACCTAACAAACGCCATATCGGATTAATGTATTTACCTACTTTGAAAAATACTTGAACTTCTTGTATTATAAATGCGAAAACGGGGAAATGGGGGATCTGAGGAAGAGGCTTGTCAAACTGGATAGCATTGTGAAAACTTGAAGCCTAAGCAAAAGAAATAGATACAAGTATCTGTGGAAGAAGGGGTATAGCACACACATGTATGTATATAACTTGGCCCTCAAAAACATGATGAAAGTGTTTCACATTAGAGAATAAGGGTCGCCATTGTTGGAAAAGACGAAAAATAGATCTCGGAATCGAAAATAAAAATAGATAAATTCATCGGACTTACTTTGAGGCATGCCAGTGTGTGGAAACAAATTGATTAAAGCGATGCTAACACGAAGAACAACAAAGGAAGACCAAGGATGAGTTACATGAAGCAGGCAATGGCAGATGTGAAAACAAAGAAATGAGTAGACGTTTGGCGGTTAACAGATAGGGAAATGTTGTGAAGGGCTCTTATTAACCAATATTAGCAACTTAAAGAAATGAGATTGATGATTTATTACTTAGCTAGCAGAAGACAGCAAATGATGGAGAATAAGAGCCACCGCCAGCAAATCCTAAAGTTGAAAACTCAAGGAAAAGAAGTTCACCAATCTGAGCGCTATTTCGTCACTCGAAGTGAACAGGAAAAACAGCGAGTGTCTATTTCTCAATCGGCTGAACTTGGGATCTTAGAAAGGCTGCCGGGCGTCGAAATCGCGCCTGAATCTATAAACAGTATTGTTTGCTTTAAACTTCCCGCATATATTTAAGTCATCAAAAAAGGAAAACACGCTCGCTTTCTGTTTCCGGGGTAAATCTCAAACTTAACTTTGCATTGAGGGGTGAGAGAGATTAGGCGTAGTTTGAGTGCCATTTTCGCTTTTTTGTACTTTCACACCTGAGTTTAGACGCCGAAAATTATCTGCAAATTCTACAACTTGGATGTCTGACCCGTAAATTAAAATATGCCTTTTTTTGAATCATGCCGTTTTTTCCTAGAGTGCTATGCGGTTTAAAACCTAAAATCCTTTTTTTATTTAATTGAGACTATAATTATGCCATGGATAATTGATTGCATCCCTTTCCATTTCGATGTAGGTGTTTCTCTTGAGAGTTAAAAAATTGCCATTGGTTATCCAATCAAAATCAGACCGAATTTCTTCCCATAGTGACCTTAATACCTCGATTCCTTTAAGTAATTATGGACGAGGTTTTAGGAAAATATTTAGCTAGTGTGTATCACTGAATAATGTTAGCTTGTATTGAAGTAATTATTGCAAAATACACATTAAAAACCAAAATCATCCCATCATAAGATTCTCTCCTAATTGCCTATTCTTCTTATGGTGTAGGCCGTATGCGCCATTTTTTTCTAGACATTTATGTTATAATTTTATGATAAAATAATTACTTGGTATGTAATAATGATTTCGTAATTAAGTGTACGATCTATTAATCGAATTTTAGCCGTATTTTCTTAATAGACCAAAACACTCAATATGTAATTTACCAAAATCATACGAAGAAGGTGTAAGTCCGCGTAAGAGAGATCACAAGTAAGAGTCACTCTCGGTAATTTTCATCGAACTCTTGCGCACTACCACACACAGAAGAGTGCTTTGCCAAAAATTATAGGTTGAATTATTTCAAGATGAGTAGGTATATGACTAGGAAAATACCCACAGCTGAATAAGTATTTCTTGACGCAACGGATATTTCATGACATTAAGCTCCAAGCTACAAAAACTAGCTAGAAAACGGGTAGTCCTACATTACAGTGATTTTATAAGAGTTCTCATTGAAGTGTGCTTCTTTAAGGAAAGTATTATCTACCGTTTATGTATATTATCCCACAGAACTACTCGAGGACTATTTATGGGTTAAGAATAAAAATATTCGTGAATCATATTTTCATACTGCAGGCACGTAAAATGTTGAAAAGGTTGCGGATGCTTCGTTGTAGCGAATGAAATGCAGCCAAGAAAGGGGTTCCGGTGCTGAAAACTTATTCCTGTAATGAAAAGGCTGATCCTCCCGACATTTCTGTGCCCAATTTCTTCCTGCTGGCCGTTAAGGCAGCCCCCTCCTCCCGTTATTTGCTCCCCCCTCCCATTATTACCTACCCACCGCCCCCTTCCCTCACACATCCATCTTGTCCTCCCTCTCACCTCCCCGCTTCCCAGGGCGCCCTCCCACACTACGAAATCAGTGCAATCACGGAGCGACGCAAGTATCAATTACCACCGAAGCTCACCGCTGGAGGGAACGCCCATGGCGTGATTGCCCGTGGGCCCTAGGGGGGAGGGAGAGAGTGGCCGCGAGCCCTCCCCCCTTCATGGCCCTGCCACACACACACACAACCCCCCGCCTTCAACGCCTGTCAGCGATCGCATCCCCCTCCGGCTCCGTGATGTTTTCCCGTCCTGCTTTTCAAAATTTATGCTGAATTACCTATGCCTGACCTATGGTTTCCTATTCGTCTACTTTTGCCGCTGCATTTCAGCGTATATCGGTATGCTTAGTCCAAATTTTCATTAATTTCTCACCATGAAGAAGTAAATATACAGTAAAGTATGAGGATAAGGTGTGCATCAATGCAGGACCTGATACAACAGTTATTAAATAGGAATTTAATAATTATTTCGTCTCCTACATTATTCGTAAAATATTTTTTTTATGCTGATCTACTGCCAGGGTTGGATTATGATGGGCAAACGGCACTAACATCTCAACAACCCACACTACGATTACCCATTCTTCATTTCCGCATATTTTCTGCCTCCCTTCATTCGGTCCAATGTGGCAAATCTTTTCCTCTCCCTACCTCGCTTACCCAACTTCTCACCCAATGGCTTCGGTGAGGTGGGTATTGATATGTTAATGTTCTTTTCAAAAACATTTCATGTACCTGAATTGTTTATTTTGCTTAACTCGATCCACTCGCATAATTTTCTCTGTGATGGGAAATAATAAGAAATGTTCGTTATTTCTAACAAATTGCGCTCGTATAAAAATACCCATTATTTTTCAACCCAGATTGAACACAAAAGTTTTCAGCCTACTACGTGGAACGGTGGGCATTTGTTTGAATTGGATATCTAAATTCCCGACGCATGCTACGAAGGTGAAAACCACGTTCCACGCTGAATCCGAAACTAGTTCCATCGCGGAGAAATATGGCGAGGACTCGGCGGAGCAAATCATCTTGCGGATCACGTCACTCTTATGGGCGTTGAACGTGTACGCGCGGTCCAGCTCCAGCGTGGACGGCAGCAGTTTTCGGGGCGGTGATACAGCCCTTCATTTGTCTAAAATTTCGATTACGCACAAAAGATCCGGAGACGTTTGGAAGATCGTTATTTATGGTCGCGGGTGGGGATCGCCTTAAAAGTTTCCGACTCTCTTCGGCCTCGCCCTCCCTCCCGACGCCGCGTCTCCCTCGCCCGTACGCCGCCCCGCGCGGGGAAGCCGCAGCCGAAAGGTGCCGTTCGACACTATTAGTCAATGGCAGCGTGGGCTTCTCTCCCTCTCGTACGTCTTCATGTCTCCGCAGCGGGGGGAAGGAGCACACGTTTAAAAGGATGCCGAGGAGGAGGCTCCGCGAAGGGTAGCCCCGCCGGATCGTTTTATGCGACGGAGGTGGGGGCCGGAGGATTGAATCCCTCCGCGGCCCCCCCTTGGAGACGCCAACGTTACCGGCCGACTGTCGGAACTTTTCAAAACCAGTCGCGGCAAAGATTTTCAAGTCCTCTCAAGAGAATCATCAATAACCTCATCTTCCACGCTTTTGACGGATGGATCTCCTATCTGCCATTCCCTCCCCCCTTCACCTCCCCCCCCTTTTCTCCCAGCATCCCCTACGAAGGAGAACACCCTTTCATGCGTGCCCGCGGTGTCTTTCGCCTATCATTCCTTCCGTTTGTTCCCCCCCCCCTTGCCCC
>LYUA01000094.1:2115642-2131462 GCA_002093875.1 Calopteryx splendens
AGCTTCAACCAAGCTGTGTACCATTTTTTGGGTACCAGGTCATCCTGGGAAAACACAGGCTGTACAGGAACTGGCCACCCTACCCTGATGTGTGAATTTCACATGCCATTTAAGGCTTAGTACTGGGTGACCTCTACTCTCTTCTACCAAACTGACCTTTGGGTTGATTACTGTGATTTTTTTCAAAATGATGACATCAATGATTTACAAATTTCAAAGTGAAGTTAGAGATAAAAAAGTTTTGCAAATGAACTCGAATACAAAAGTTCTAATGACATTTTCATTCTCTTACAGATATAAATGATTGCAAACTAAATCCGTGCCAAAATGGAGGAACTTGTGTAGACAAAGTTAATTCCTTTCAGTGCATTTGCAAAGAAGGATGGGAGGGAAATATTTGCAGCATAAGTAAGTAAAATCCATTTATGAATTAACACTTCATCTAATTACTAAAATAGAGCCTTCAATAATAATAGTAATTTTATTTACTTCTTGGATGAACCTATTAATGGAAGTTATTGTTTGCCCCAAGTGGACCGATAGCTCAATTCTGTTCATTTCTCTTAATGATTTAGATAAATCCAGACCATATATTTGACATAGTATACAATCCAGACACTACTTCATTTTGAAAGCACTGCCAAAAATTATCATTTTACATTTTCAAACCTACATATCTAATAGATAATTTATTTAGCAAACACTGATAATAAGAATCATTTTACATTTCCACACGTACCTACCTATAAGTCAACGTATAATGATACACCACATTATTCAGTTATTGAAGCTCTGCAAATTATCTCAAATATGCAGGGATAACTAAAACATTTAATTTTAAATATATAAAAATTGAACAAAATTTTAAATTATGCTAAATCCTTTCAATCTCTTTTTTTTAAGTGGTGACCATCTTAAGTCAGGTGATTTATAATTTGGCCAAATTTTGATATCAAACATTCTCTTAAATATGAATTAAACACCAAACAATTTATATGGAGAGTACCTTTATTGCACAGCATGAAATCATGAGCTAAAAAGACAACATGAACTTATAATTACACTATGCAGTAATGCAGTGTTGTACCTACTGTGGAGTTCAAGGGTTAGTTCAAGCAAAATCATGGTCATCTTTCTTCATAATGAATGGGGAGAATTCTTTACCTCGTACCACTTATTCCTCGTTAAACACTTTCAAATTCACGTCATCTTTTTTATCCTAAACTCATGAATTCAACAATATAAAAGCTATTTCCAGCTCATTATTTTCCACTTCCAGACAAAAATGAATGCGAGCCCAATCCCTGCCGTAATAATGGCACATGCATAGATGGAATAGCTGACTATGTTTGCTCATGTCGGGATGGATGGAAAGGAAAAACATGCAATTTGAAAGATAGCCACTGTGATCGTAGCACATGCCGTAATGGTGGCACATGCCAAGATTTGGGCGACACATATGTATGTCGCTGCACTGAAGACTGGGAAGGCACAACTTGTCACATTGGTGAGTAAACGACTGATTCTAAATGGTAGAACTTTTTCATTGTTTTGATGGTTCTTCATACAACAGATCTAAGTTATTTTGACTGTAAAATACAGACATGATGCATTAGAAGTGGGCATTAAGTCATGAAATGCAAAGGTAATGTTTGTTATATAAGAACAGAATATAGAAATGACATGCGAAATAGCAACACTACCAGCACAGTTATGGGTAAATGCTGAAAATTTTGTATGCCAATCTCAGGTATATATCTGCCTTTCTCATTACATATTTCCTTGATGTGCATCATATGGGAAGATAAAAGACAATGAAAACATAAATATTAAATAACTCATATGGAGCAATGAACATCGTATTGAGGTAGAACTTTCAGAAGAGTGTAAGAAATTTTGAAGTAATAATCTGATATTTTTACAAAACACAGTGCCCTTTTCACCTAAGAGTTCAAAGTTCTCAATGGTGTACTATGTTTATGGGTTCTTGGACAGTTAATTACATCTTTTCTAAATTATTTTGGCTCAGCATTTGCAAAGATGTTATAATCTCTTTGCCAGATGTGGATGTAAACTCCATAGGGGGCACATCTTGTTATGCAAAAAAATCCGAGATCCTTGTCCTTTTCTTCCCAGAGAAACCAAACCCCTAAATGGCCCAACTGCCCTTTTTTCCCATAGCCACATCCCCACACCCAAAATTCCCCTTCTAATAGAACTATTATCTGCAACGTAGTGGGGGGTCATTTTAAGTTTGACCCTAAAATTTTGGAAAATATTTTTGTTCCTTGTTTGCATTCAATTACAATATATTTTGTCATTTTAGCAACCTTTTATTGTAGTGATATGCGAGCTATCTCACTGAATCTATTTGAAGGGTTACCTTAGAGAGCTGATACAGGCTTTGTCCCTTCTTTATGTTGAGCACTTTTAGCTCTTCAAGCTTGATTATTTAGTTTTAATAAAAAATAAAATGTTCACTTTTGCAGCTAAAACGCATGCATGTAAATCTGACCCTTGCTTGAATGGAGCCACATGTGTGAACACTGGAGGAGGTGATCAGTACTCATGTATCTGTAAAGAGGGATTTGAAGGCAATCATTGTGAGCAGAACGTTGATGACTGTAATCCTGCACCTTGCTTCAATGGAGGTCGATGTGTTGATGGCGTTAATTGGTTCCTCTGTGAATGTGCCAGAGGTTTTACTGGCCCAGACTGCAGAATTAACATCAATGAGTGTGCCACAAATCCTTGTGGTGCCGGGGGAACATGCGTTGATGGCATTGGGGGGTTCCAGTGCATTTGTCCGACTGGCCTGAAAGGTGCCCGGTGTGAGGAAGGTATGTTGGGTCCAGTCTTTGATTAAAATATACATACTTATCTTATATACATTTTCCATTTTGTAGTCCTTTGCTAATTATAAAATCTCATTGAAACTTGTTTGTTTTGCTAAGAAACTAATTTTCAAGTTTCTCTCAAAAAGGTATCTATAATCTTTCACTCATTTTTGAATGTTTTCTTTGATTTCCATGGAGGTTATTAGCACTTTTCCTGACTCTTAATGTTTATCCCTTGTCATTTTATGCACAGAGGGTAATAAGATGCATTAGTTCATTTCTGACATTGTTCTTTCCATTTGTAATGTGGTCATAGCTCTGTTTTCCATGCAAATATGATCGTTGTTAGAAAAATGAATTAGCTAAAATCTACAATGCAATTATCAATGGTCTTTGATCATGCCAAGGACTTGAAAGTATCAATTTTTTTGAGCTTGAATTTATTAAACTAAGCCAGTTTGTCATAATGGTTACCCATACCGACATGAGTTATGTCTGATGCCATTCATGCATGCCATCTTGGCTTTCCAGTGCAATTAATTTCATAAAAGTTCAAAAAAATATCTCTAAATTTAAATTTTTCTGCTAATATCTGATGTTTACTTTAATGAAATGTTCCATTACTTAAAAAAATCAATTTCATTCTTTCATAAAGTTTTTGCATGGACTTGTAAAATGTTATTTGCACATTATTTCACGCAACCAGTACTAGAGTTAATGAGTCTCAACTTCTTGTCCCTTATAGTAGATGGAGCCAGCATCAACAATAAGGCCTGTTACAAGTCAGGCAAATATTACTTCCACAACCAAACATGGAATGATGGCTGCAACGAGTGCACTTGCCACTATTCCAAAGTGCAGTGCAGTCACGTTTGGTGTGGAATGGGGAATTGCCTGGGGCATTCCAATCCTAATGAAAGGGACAACTCGGTCACATGCCAACCAAATGAGGTATTGATGCCTACAATTAATTCCAGTCTCAGCTATGCAGTGTATTTTATGATCAGTGTGGGAAACTACTGTAGGGGTTTTATAATGCATTTTTCTTCCTACACATGATCATATAATTTATACTATCTAGGAGTTCAACACATATTCTTCCTATACAATAGAAATGCAAATTTGAAAAGTGAATTCTGCTGTAACCATATTTTCCACTCTCCATATCCTAACCTCACACTTCATATTACCTTTCCTGCAGCCACCTTGTTGCTCTACATAGCAAATTTTCAGCCATGCCCCATTGTTACACCAAAAATTCCTCTATAATCTCCCTTAAAAGTTTTATGGCCTAAACTTTGGACAATCACAATTTTCAACTGAATAACTGACTGTAATCTGTCCTTCAAATGTCATCATGACAAACTATAAAATGTTTATCATTATTACAGTATGCCATTAAGCACAAGTTGAGAAATTTTCTGCCTTTTCAAACTGATGAAAACCTACCTTCAACTTTTAGTGAAATCACAAAATAAAGATACTTTTCTTAGGTTAATAATTCAGCAGAGTGGCATGACCTGGGGGGGGGGGGCAGTTTTAGGATTATGCTTTGCAATATCTATTAGTACCCTTCTTCCTCTTCCCTGGAAATTTTAATACCAAAACAATGGTTGACTCACTACTACTGGGAATTTTCATTAGAAAAATAGCAAAAAATAAATTACCAATGAAGCCAATCATTAATGATCCATTTATGGTTTTAGATGGGAAATTTATTCTTCAGGTACAGTGCATTTGGCAAGGAAGTCAGTTTTAGCCCCTCTCAAAATGATTTTCTAGTTATGCCACTAATTCAGCACACTATACATAAACTAGCAAAATGATAATGGTCATGTCTTACTCATAAGCTACTTATAATAATTTATGCAAAATTTTGCTTAATTGAATTGGTTTCTAAATGCGTTTATTTATTCAATTGCCTACATATTTATTTAAGCATGCACCTTTACCTATACATTTTCTTTTTAAGTTTTAATAGTAAATAAATGTTTTCTTGTACTTGAGTCAAGGATTTTAGTGAATGTTTTCAATCAACAAATCTTCAGATTGAAATACGGATTATAATGGGTATAATTCTTTCCTTAGGTGTGTGTACCAACCCCTCAAGAGTCTTGCTTGTCTCCCGGATGCATGCCATGGGGAGAGTGTAGAGCAGTTGAGAGTGGACGGAGGGTGGGCCCACCAGTTGTACCTGCACCACCCACCTGCTGGCCTAACCAAGCCCAGTTGAGCAATACATGCTCCAGATTGGGTCTCCTCTTTGATCGATCCAAACTCCAACCCGGTCTCTCTGTTGAGGGCCTCTGTTCACAGCTGAGACAAATTGTAGCACATCGTCAAAGCATCATGTGGTCATCTTACAAAGATCAATTTTTTGAAAATAAGAAACTGGTTATACTTTGTGATCTAAAAGCAGGCTACAATGACACTGTGGAAGTAACTATGGTAAGTTTAACTCCTATTAGCATTTATGAATTTGGTGTCGATATTGAAACTTCAACTTTTGTTCTTTAGTGGTAATTGTGGTTAATCTCATAATAACTACTGGAATTATTACAGTCATCAGAAGATAGCCAGGCAGTTTCCAAATGGATTAAGATTCTTGGAGAGTATATAAGCAGAAAACAAACCAATCTTACTGCCCTGACTGCCATTGTAGAGGTGAAATTAGAAACGGCTCTCGTTAGCGAAGAGAAACAAGGTAAAGGTTTTTGAGTATTAGAAAACTTATGTTTGATACTAAATGCATATCATTTGGATACTTAAAATTAAGTTCCACTGTGATTTTACAATGTACCGTTATGTTCACACGAACAAATTCACAGTCTTACAATTTATTTAGACCTATAGTTTGGGTATCACTTTGAAACTACTAACCCTAGTTTAGTTTTCGTATTGGAAATACTTCTATCATTTCATTTTAGAAGATAACTGATTTTGATATTCATATTTCAGGTAATGGATACCTAATTGCCCTCATATGCATTATACTGACAATAATAATGTTGGTGATTGGAGCCATCCTCTTCTATTGGCGCCAGAGAAGATGCACTGTCCTGGAGGAATCATCCAGGGGCAATGACGATGGTACAGATCTGGAGAAATCAAATAACCTTCAAAATGAAGAAAATCTAAGACGGTACACCAATCCTCTCAAAGTTTCCAGTACTTCAACAGAGGAAGGGACTGGGGGTAGTGGGAACCCCAGTGGTGGCAATGGAGGGAGGCTGAGCATTCGTGGAATGGGTGGAGGGAGCAATTCTGTAGTGATGACAGGAGGCACTGAGCATATAGGCCTTGGGGCTGGCTCTAGTTTGGGTGGAACCACTGGAGTTGTGGGAGGTAGTGGATCTGTTGCTGTGGGAAGCAGTGTAAGTCCTACCTACAGTAGTGTTCATTCCAACCCAAAGCCTATGGAAGTCCAAGAGCTAGTTGGAGTTTCAGCCAGTGGCTCAGGGGTACGGCCAGGGAGTTTGGGACTCAATTCGAGAGACAGTGTGAGGGTTGTCTCCTCCCAATCGCCTCAAAAAATGAGTGGGGGGGATTCGACCGAGATGATGGAGATCATCTCAGAGGCAGCTGCTGCGGCTGTATCAGTTGAAGCACCCTCCCAAGGGATCTCGAGTCAAATATTCAAGGCTCAGAGCCCTGATGTAAGAAAAAACACTCTCCCACCAGTGGGTGATAGTGCATCGCACAAAGACTTTGCCAAACACATGAACCTAAAATCTCTCCCACTTCAAAGGACACCTCATCAAGACAGGGGTGATGTGCTCACTGTTATTGTCTGAGATTTTCACCATCACCTTCTGATGATGGTGAATGTGTTGAATACAGTGTTTCTGAGGTTTACTACATTCCCAATTTATGTTGAAGACTACTTCATCAAGAAGGCAATAACTGCTTGGTGTCCTTTCAATAAAATATTCTAGTGTGTTGGGAAAAGTGCAATGTTGGTCTCTTTAATACACATACTTTTGTGTTCAAAACCATCTTGTAGCTCAAGGATTGGCTCCTGAAAGTGAATTACTTAGTACTTTAGGAAATATTTTATTACTGATGGACTAGTAGTTCTTTGCTTACTGATACTCTATCAAAATGAGTGTTCTTGTGGAGTTTCAGTTTTAGTTTTGATGAGCATTGAGATCTCAGAGATACACTGTTTGGTGCTATTGGCATTCTAGAATTTGGAAAAGAAGAAATGCTAAATTGTGATATCAGGTGCAAGTGAATTGCACCTCTACTTTTAAAGAAAGTTTGGTGTTAGCGTAGGAGATTGTTCACATCATTTAAATACCTAAGTTAATAAGACTGTCTTTCTTAAAAGTGAAGCTGGAAATACTTATATTTTCTTACTTGAAATGTGCCACAGACTGATAAAAACTTGCTTAATTTCAGAATGATACTGTGCTTTCAATGGGAAAGCATATGCCAAACTATGTGTACATAAATTCTTTATATTTATTTTGTTCCTACCACAAACATTTGTGTTTTATGTGAGATGAAAATAGTTGTGTTAGGCTTGGAATGTATCGTAAACTTTAACTTTGTAAAATAGTGTGTGTGCATAAGATATATTTTATTAAGAGAATTTCTCAGCTTTTAAATCATGACATGTCGTACACTAAGTGTATATATGTAAATAATAGACTTCCAGAGCTTGCAGAGTGTACATTGAAATTTTAATTTATAATATTTGGGCATTTGGGGTGAAGACACCACAAAGCTTATTTTTAAGTGCTTTTAAATTGAAATAGGAACTTATAACAGTTGTATAAGTGAAGCATTTCAACAAAAAATTGCCATTATTAGGCAATTACTGTGAACACTGATGCCTAATAATGTCCATGACATTTCTTCTCTAAGGAAACTTCTAATTAAAAAAATGTGCATGGAAAAATGTCCAAATCTTATTACATTTTAATAAGAAATATTTAGTTTGTAGAACATGCCAAATAGTTCTATATTTCCCCATTAAATATGTGCCCAAAAGTTTTTTGAACCTTGCAAGTTTCTAAAAAAAATCTGATGAGTAAAATTAAAGGAAAAATAATGGCATGAAATGAAAATGTCAAATAGCTGATGCAGGGTTCACTTTGAGGATGGATATTGCACATTTCACCTCCATTATAATAAGTGACTAAGTGATAACACTCTTGCCGAAAGTAACATTTATTCAATCCATTCAACAGTATTGTACACTTGTGTGTTGCACCTCATTCAGTTGCATTTTTCCTAGTTTCCAAGTGCTTTCATTCTATCTTGCCAGATATGTACATGCAAATAATTACTGTGAAATGTATACTTCTGTTCTGGTATTTTCCTAGGTTTTTTTCAGTACATTTGATTCTTTTAAGTGATATGCCAGTGCCTCATCACCCTAAGTGCACATCTTGCATTTCTAATTCATATTGTGAAGAAAACACGTATATTCTAGTGCATGTATTACAAGTTGATGTAAATAATATTACAATAAATCAGTAATTGCAACTGTTTCCCCATTGAAAATTTTATAGCAACAAATGGAACCAATTTGGCAATAAAAATAAATTTTATGGAATGGTCACTGTTGCGGACCATATAAAAATGTTATTTTTTAAATAAATGCCTAGAATGAACACCATGTAAAAAGCAGTAAAACAGCTTATCATTGTAATCACTTTACTATTGTGTAAGATATGCTTGTGATTGTGGGAAAAATAAAAACAATGTTGAACGTGAAAGAAATAATATTTGAGTTATTTATACACTATATGATTCAACTTGAATTTACATGAATTTGCTTAAATGCATCATATTACAACGGCCATTCAATTGGACGAATTAGCTCAAACCTCACACCAGTAATGACTATCAACATCAGCCTTTGCTGTAAAAATAATAAATTCTATTATTCACATCTGATCAACATGTAGCAAAAAATAAAAGATACTTGTGCAGTTCAGTCTTCCCTTTAAACAAATGTTTTTCAAAACTACCGCTATTGTAAACTGCGTAAAACATAAACAATACGTCATCAAAACAACAGCAGACAATGCACTTTTAAAGCTTGTAAAATTAACAAGCCATCAAAGCACTATCTATAAACGTTTATAAAAATATATGTGCCCATTAGTTACAACGGTAGAAGTTATTATAAACTATATATTATTTCTGAATAAAGTCTTTATGAACCATTATTTTTTCTCACAGACGTCAAATTGGTCACTACGAAGGGTTGTCCCGATGGAGATCGTTAGCTATTTCCGTCTTGAAAATATCTACATATTGCAGCAGAGACATCGTGTAGTGTGGTAAGTACACATATGAAGAATAAGTCACTAGGGCGAGGATAAACAAAATCATACAATCTAATATCTTATTAAGGAAAACAGTAATGGTAACATCATCACAGCTAGCTTAGGATTAATAAGCACCATCACTCGGCAACTAAAATGATACTGAAAGGATACTTATCAGTTGCTTCTCCCAAGGCTCAAACATGTGAATACATGTTATCAACTCATAGCGAAAGTACCAGTAGTTCAGCCACTTTCTTAGTTTCTCAAACATTTTACATTTGATTAATTTCGTAAAAATAATATCGACCAGGATTCAGCGATTGCTGTTATGTATAGTCCAAGAATCCAGCACTAAATAGCCCGTACTGCCTGGCATACGTTAATAACACTTGTTTCTTTGATGATTCAAGTTGACACTCAGCACGTTTATTGTTATTACCGCTTTTAAAGCACCTGCATCCCACTGTTTTGCAGGTATCGCACATAAATCTATATTGTAACGACGCAGGACATTAAGATAAAAGTGAAAATAGGCCTGTGACCCGTTGACCAACATTAGTGATATGAAAAGTCGCCACCACCTTCAAGGCGCCACTGTGCAGCAGATTGTAGCGGGACCGTTAATCGTGAACGTTGTGAAGGACCACAAGTTCTAGCAGTGCTGGGGTGAATATGTGCGTCACAAACTCTGATGGTAATGAGGTTATCTGTTTAAACTGTGCTGTTGTTTTGCTCTACATAGTTGTAAATTCCTATACCTCCGCAAAATTAAAAAAAGAAATACGTCATTCCGTGCTCATGCAGAGGTGGTTGGTCAGGTTGGTGATTTCCGTTGCCATGCCGAAAACGATAGCACTGATAGCACTACTCACTTGATAACGATAATGCAACGTGTTTTTTTGCTTTATACCTTGAATAAACTATATCGAATTAATGGAATTTCTTATATTGACTGATAACTAGAGAACGTTTACCTAATTAAAATTAGCTCATTATGGAGAATGCTGTGGATATTTTAGATGAAATTCTGGAAGAAGACGGGAATATTACAGTTCATTCTGATGCTGAAGAAGTGCGATCAGAGGGTCAGCCAGCACCTCACCAGTCATCATATCTTGATATCAAATCAACAGAAACTGAAGATGAATATTCATACGTGGAGATATTAGAGGATGTGGGCAGTTTCATGGCAGATGAATCTATATTCCCTGTCATACATGATCCTGGATTAGATACAATATTCTCAAAATATGAAGGTGCTATATCCTGAAATGTATCTGGTATCTATTTATAATTCCTGAAATATACTTGTATCTATTTTGTTAGATTAGAATTGGTACGCAACCTACCTAGCTATAGCTATAGTATACACATGTATTTTTTAACTTTTTGTAGTATTGATAACAACTGTCATAGATATGTGCCTTTAATGAATATATATGTGTATATATATATGTATATATGTTTATGATGATCAGAGAGGATTATTAGTCACTATATTAATATAGTTCGTATTACTTACCTATTTTAGGATGATATTTATATAAGAGCATGAATTCCCCCAGCCAAATAATCATTTGACTCTGGAATTAATTTTGTCTCATGTTTAGAATTCAATGTCTATTTTTTGCTGAAACTCCTATGACCAATCTCAAACTCACAGGATTATGGTACTTATTTAATATTTCTACTTGAACAGCATTGTGATAACAGCTATTTAGCTGGTTGTTGCCTATTTTTGAGTTACTCTCCCAACCAATCATCTTTCTTTCTTTAACCCTGAGGAAAATTTCAGAAGATATGAGAAACCTCGGATGTGCTGTTTTCATCTCAGTTCACCTTGTGGATCAACTTGTATCAGCTTGGTTTTAGGTGCTTGTTTCTACCTCATTTCATCTGTTTTTCCCCAGGGAATGCTCACATTCATACCAAGGTGAATCTCACAACTAACTACTCAACCAAGTATAGCACAATGAATGGGCAAAAGCCAAGGGAGATGATACTTTTATTAGTTATGCAGCAGTATTGCAAATATTCCTCAGACCTAGGTTTGTGCAAGACACTCAAAATTATCATAATTTGGTCACCACTGTCAAGCGATCCCAATTTTTAAGGGCGAGTACCCGATCTGGAATAATATTTTTCCAAAATAGTGTGATTAGAAAATAACAATAATCTCTAAATACAATATTAGATTTCATCAGTTCATTTCTCGGAATTGAGTATTTATTTCAAGCACAGGGACACAATGAGCCCATCATCACAATTAGTTTCCTAAAAATATTTTGCTGTCTTGATAAAAATAAATGTAACATCTGGTTGATAACTTTGAAGCCTTTCTCATGAAAAATGTATTTTTTAAAGAATTGATAGAAAAATGAAAAATTGAGGTGGCAGGAGGAATTTTTGATGGGGTATGCTGGGAGGTGCATGCCTAAATGCTTTGGGGGCTTCAGTTATACTGAATAGGAAACAGGGGAGAAGGATAGTGAACTGAGAGCAAGTAAGTGATAGAATTCTATGGATAGAGATAAAAGCTGATTCAGCCAATCTAGTGGTAATTCAGGTGTATATGCTGACAAGTAGGCACCAAGAGGAAGAAGTAGATAGTTTGTATGATGAATTAGATGAAATCATTGGGAATGTTTCAGGAAAGAAACCCATAATGGTGATGGGGGATTGGAATGCAGTGGAAGACAAAAAGAGATGGGAGGGAGGTTGGAGAGTATGGTCTGGGAATAAAGAATAACTGTGGAGAGAAAGCATTTGTGTTGTGCTGGTGAATTACCTAGTTAAGTGATAACAAACACCATCACAGGTTAGGTACACATGGAAATTTCAGGGAGAAAGAGGTAGTTAATGATTACGTTACATCATGGTTAGGCATAGATTTAGGAAGTGTCATCAATTAGTACAGTTTCCTGGGAGCAGATGAAGATTCAGACCAAAATTTAGTTGTCATGAAATGTAATTTAAAATTCCAAAGGATTAGGAGTAAGAAAGTGCTAGAGTGGAATTTTGAAGCCCTAAAATAAGTAAAAAGGAGGGAAGATCAGGGAAAACTTACT
Organism: Calopteryx splendens; assembly: GCA_002093875.1. Lineage (NCBI taxonomy): Eukaryota > Metazoa > Arthropoda > Insecta > Odonata > Calopterygidae > Calopteryx > Calopteryx splendens. Next base: position 2,127,832 of record LYUA01000094.1, read on the forward strand.
AAAAATCTAGCTGAGGCTAAAGAGATGGAAATTTATGAGGAAAGGTGGGTAGACCTTAAAAACAGGATAGAAAGAGAAGAAATAGGTGCATAAACACTTAGAGCATTATGAAGCCATGTATCAAAGGAGGATGGAAGAGCATTAACACAGAGAGAAGAATGTGCAGAGAACTGAATACTTATAAAAATTGATCCAACGAAATATTCTAGCCAAATCCATTCCTCATAAAAAGTATGTTTAAGTCTAAAAAATATCTTTCTCTTTTTCCCTAAACTCTTTATTAATTACGTTGGGATATTATATATTTTTACTGTTATGCTTGACTTTGTTCCCCATAGAGCTTTTTCTATGTCAACATCTAGTATTCCTGAACATAAATTATCCTCATCTATGTAACATTCCCTTTCTAATTATAATCTGGCTGGCCTAATGTCTTCACCAATAAGCTCTTTTGCATATCCTTTCCACTGTCCCTGAACATCTTCCGGCTAAATAACTTTCCTCTGTCTTATCCAATATGGTTTGTATAACTATTCCCTCACTAACTCCTGAGAATCCTCTTCCCTTTTTGTATCGAAATTCTACTCTACCCAGTCCCTAAAATATCTCAATATCGTCACATTGCTCTTTCCTCCACTCTTCCTTAGTCTCCACCCTATTGATTCCTTAGCTAAGATGGGTATATTTTTGGACCTATCCATGTTGAAACAACAGTTCTGGTTAGATCACTGAAGTTATAACTTGTAAACAACATTAGGCCCAGATGGAGGTTGGATTGACCCTCCATGTCTCTACCATGGTGCCAATGTCTCCTTTCCACATGTGGTAGGCAGTTAAAACATGGGTTGGCACAATAAACCACTGAGGTCTGAGTGGCAGAGGCTCCTGCAAAGGCACCTCCCACTCTGAAAGTTTAGTCTAAAGTTTTTTTTTATTTACTTCTCTGTACATCTATTTCCCCATCTTACTGAAAATATACCTCATTTCCTTCTGTCTACCTAACTATCTCTCCTGTGTTCCATAGCTTCTTTTTTCTCTTAGTGTTTACCATTCCTATTATTTCCTTTGCTGCTCTTTGTATTTCATTTTTACTCCTCTATTTTGAAGGTTTGTAAAATTGGAAGTCTTGAATTCATAGTCAATGTCATGTGGCATCTTTATAATGGTTAATGTATCAATTTCCCATGAAGGATAACATTTAGAAATTTTCAAAAATTCCTCCGGGATGTTTGACAAAAGTTTAAATTGAAGGGCATATCCAGGATTTACCAGATGCCTGGAACCCTAAATACTTTACAAGAAGCACTTCAGTCTCCTTGTGGTGCTATTTTGCAGCAATACCCCCATTCGTAAAATTTCATTTATGGATCCTGTGTGAGTAATTTTGTAACAATTATTCCCCTGTCTTTCCCATTTCATTTCACATATACCTAAATATATTAGCCAACATGCATCTTCAGGTTCTCTGATGTTCTCTACACATCTGCAATAATTTGATGTGCCAATTCTCTAGCCTAAATTAAATTGATACTCCTGGTTAATGCACATTCTCCAGGGATCCCTGCCATTAGATCAGAATATCAAAATTAGTTTACTCAAAGGATCCAAGTGTGAAATTTGTTTCTTCCGAGAAAATTGGAGAAAACAAATTCACAAATCTCACAACAGAGCTGAAGGTCCCATTTTTATTACAAGCCAAAGTTGAAACACATTTTCACAGAGAAATAATTAGGTAATATCTGTGAGAATCTGAATCTTACAGCCAAGCCAGTAACTCATTGAAGCACCTTCCAGCAGCTCCAGAAAGGAGTTTCACTCATGATCCAACAAGTTCAAATTAAAGTTGAAATCGTTTATTTTTTTCCTGGGCATCTCCCATGCTGGGTTTATTCTGTTGATGTAGGTTTTGCTACCATTCCAAGTAGCAATTTCAGGTCAGGTCTATTATTGGTGCAGACAGATGGAAAGTTAATGGTGGAGGAGCTGATGGATAGTATTCTTGCTTGCCAACCAATGATCATTCCTAAGGGGAATAACAGGTTGTAATCAGTATTCATAAATGTTTTGGTTGTCTCATCTTCCATGTCACAGTATGAGAACCATTAAAGTAACTGTTACCAAGCTCATTCTAGTGTTGGTGCATTCAATACTCTGTACTCAAGTAAGTGGGAGCAAGGCTGCCTCCTCCTTTGAGTGGTTGGAGGTGTATTTTTTGGGGTTTCCCAAATGCCAAGTCATGGCTTGATGCCAGGATGATATTTGATTTTCCTAACTTATCCAAAGACAGACTACTGTATCCTCCTACACCTGTCACTTAATTGCCACAACTACCTCACCAGACATTCCATTTACCTACTACTCATGTTGGTTTTAACCTCAGCTTAATTGTAAATTATCATCTAGAGCCTAATTTTTTTAAACAAATTAGGTTCCAGATGAAGCATGTACTCTGTTCTTAGAATGATGTTTGTCCTTATTGAAGAAAATAATGTATACCTATACCAGTGATATAGTTATGGGGATCCTGGGTGGCACATATGGTGGTGTGTCTCCTGCTCTTCTCCCACTGGAGATTGACTTCCTTTTTCACCCCCCCACCCTCCCATTCTTATCCCAAGAAGGGTGATAAAAGTGAATTTTTAGGACTGCACACAACCTCTAGTTATGTCACTAACATATATAGGGTCATTGAATTTCAATATTATCAGTGAAATTTGTTCAGAAATTAATTAGGGAAAACTTTGTTGGAGTAGGATATAAGACATTTTTGAAAACCTATATGGAAATTAGCTTTTAACTAAATGTGTCTTAATTCATTTCTTTAGTTACCTAATATTGTGTGGATGGTATGAAGTCACTTCTGTTATTGAAGTGTATAATCATAACAATTATCATAGATGTTGTATTGCTATTATCGTTGTGAAGAGTTTTTGTGATCTGTTGTCTTAAAGTAGTTAAAATCTATAGTACATAATTACTACTACTATTAACATTCTTTAAATTACTATTCTACTCAATAGCATCAAACCAGAAGTCTATGGAAAACGGTGAAGAAAAGTACCTACAGCTATGCAAGATTATGGGTGTTGCTCCAGTGGAGTCATTTTATAAATCTCTAGCCGATGAAGAAATTAATTTATCGGTTGGATTTTTATTTTTTTATAATTAGAAGTTAAAACTTATTTACTTTATGCATTATGGGACTCAAAATGACTTCCATAGAGTTAAAAATTCCATGGAACTCAGAAATGGTATTAAATTACTCAATGAGGGAATAGTGATGGAAAACACAAAAATAATTGCATACTTATTGCTGTTTCATCTTCAGCAGAAGAAAGAGAATATCATAGCACACTTTGTAATTTGCTCTTCATGAAAGCAATAGCATTTGGTAACTTGTGATAAGAGAATGTAAGAAGATACATCCAAATGACAGTAATCATTTTCATCATAATAATAAATTAATCATCAATCCCAATAAAACTAAATCCATCATAATTGGGAGTTCTTTCTACATTAATAGCTTGCAGGGTAATTTACCTAACATAGTAGTACAGGGATTGCACTATTAGCTACTAACTACTCCTCGTCAGTGTTGGATCTCGGAGTCTCAATTGATCAGACTCTTTCC